>WEDG01011820.1:0-57878 GCA_017591395.1 Schistocephalus solidus | reverse complement strand
GAGCAGTCCTAGCGATGTGTTAACGGAGTTCAAATTGTCCAAGTTGGAGAACAAATATTAGAAGGGTTTTTCTATGCATACGATCACTACCATTCATTTGAGCGTTATCTAATTAAGAACAAGTCGGAAGTTTTCTTTCACGATGATTTTTACCATGAAAGACAACCCGCGGATTTTTCAGTTGGATTACCTATATGACAATGAGTGTGAAACGTCGAAAGTATCTCTGGAATTAAGAACAAGATTGCAGATTTGGGGAGACCAGCCTGGCGCTCTAAAAACGATCAGATAATGCCGCATCCTTTCCTTATTTTTGGATGGAACCAATATGAATGTGGACATGATAGCCTCCTTAAATGGAGGATCAGGCTACTTAAACTTCAAGAATATATGAAATTATGTTTTTAAACTAATGTAAAAATTATACCATCTAAATTAGATGAGTCAAAAATCCACGACTCTGAACTTTCCTCCGACATCATCTTATGAGAGAAACCTGGTTGTCCGGAAACGTAGATGACTACGAACTGGCACTATCTGGATTTCAGTTGTTTCGAAGAGATAGAAGAAGGTTTAAGGGAGGAGCTGTTGTTACCTACGTAAAACACACACTTCTGTGTGTCCTTGCGGAGCACCTTTCAGAATGTTTAAATCCATCTTTACGATTTCTAGTGCATTAAACCCTTCCGAATGTGACTTCCATGAGGGTCCAATAAAGGAGACTGCATCTTTTGATGAAGCAATAGTTCATAAAGAGCGGTTGGCATTAAATAAGTGAAAATCACCAGGCCCAGATGACATACCGCCCAAGTTAATAAAGATACTGGCTGCAGAACTAGCCAAACCATTTTCCATGCTTCTCCAGGCCTCGTTCAAAGCCGAAATTTTACCTGCTGATGGAAAATCTGACCTAATCACGCCATCATATAAAGATGGCAGCAAGGTCTCCGCAAATAATTGCAGACCAATTAGTCTTACCTCGATCTGCTGCAAAATCATGGAAAAGATAATAAAGCGAGACCTAATACACTTCTTAGAGCAGAATAAACTAATATCTGATGTGCAGCATGGATTTCGAAGAGACCTGTATGGCGTGATGAACTTACTCTTTTATTTGAAACGTTGAATACCGGCATTCGATTAAGGAAATGTGCTGCACGTAGCTTATATTAACTACAAGAAGGCATTCGATAGCGTTACACCTCAGCCACTCCTGCACAGTCTCAACTGAACAGGTGTTAGGGGTATTCTCCTAAAATTGATCCGAAGCTTCCTATTTGACCGTTCTCAAACTGTCCATGTCGGTGAACTGCAGTCGGTTGAGGGTGCGGTAGAAAGTGGTGTTCCCCAGGGCTCCGTTCTTGGCCCTAGTTTGGCCATTATGTACGTCGACTGTGTCAGTGGACTGTATTGTGATATCACCATGTTTGCGGATGATTTTAAGTTATGGAGCGTCGTCCGAACTGCAACTGACGTAGAGCATTTGCATGTACACCTAAACGGACTTCAACAATGGTCGAGGGACTACCCTTTGCCGTTCAATTAGAGCAAATGCACAATTCGATGATCCAGCAGACCCAGCACTCCAAACCCCGTGGATTAATGGGTGAATGGTATACCGCTGCAAGAAGTGGACACGCAGAGGGACTTGGGAATATGGATCATGACTTCGCTTTAACTCTCGCTGCATTGCTCAAAGGTAGCCAAGTTTGTGATGTCTGTGCTGTACCTTGTCAAGCGGGCTTTCTCGGTTTTTGTTTTGAAGATTGCTTCGCTAAAGTCTTTTGAACATTTTTGCGACCGCAACTGCTGCTCGTTATCCACGTTTGGAGACCCTGGACTGCTATGGACCTCAGCATCCTGGAAAAGGTTCAAAGGCGTGCAACCAAAATTGTAACTGGAGAGGGCTCATTACCCTATGAAACACGGTTGCCTTATCTTGATCTCTTCCCTTTGAGTTACAGGCAGCTGCTAGGTGACCTGTTACAAACATTTCGTATCATACGTGCAAACGACTGTTGCCTCGTACCTGGAGATTTCATTCAGTTAGCAAAAAACACGAACTTGAGAGCTCATTCATACAAAAAACTTGTGACTGGGGCCAGACTAGACACACGAAAGTACTTCTACAAACGTGTAGTTAAGGCTTGGAATGCTCTGACTCTGGATATTGTTATAACTGCTTCCGTTGAGGTCTTTAAGAAGAAACTGGATCGGTAAAGAAGCGCCCACTATGACACCATCTGAAAAATGTATTTTGTCCTTGGTGAAACAAATTCTTATTGTTTCAATGTTACTTGCTATATTGCAGTAATCCTTGCTGGGGATTTTTTAATCGAATTAATCACATATGCTTTCGGGCATCAGCCCTCTAACTCATTGGCTACTTATTAACTTAAAATTGCATGCAAAATATACTATTTTAAATATGCAAGTAGTCGTTAATGCATACTCCTGTCGATTAGCCGATGGTTTCTTTTTTTCCGCATACGATTGTGTAAACCATCTGTTTTTTGATTTTTCCGTATGTATCGAAGATTCTTCTCAGCCACCTTGTAAACAATAGGGAGTTGAAAGGCATTTACCTATCTTTCCCAAAATTATAAAATTAACTGAACAGAATATCTGCTGCTTGTTGATAGAGGGGTCAATGAAATGTTACTACAAATTCTTGAGGATAAGAGGTGGTAAGTAAATAAATAAATAAAACGGTTTATTAATTTGGCTCTGATTGGGCGCCGTCAAATCCTTTGAACACAGGAAAAAACCTTAAACAAACTCCTCTTTTCATGAACCACTTAAGCTTTGTTTTGTTTGGATTAGGAGCAAGAAGAGTTCAACGGTAAGAAACTTTAAATGCAGTCGTACAGTCTTCATATTTGTATTTTATAACATAGTATTGATTAGGTTTGATCAAGCTTTATAAAACAGATAGTACTATTCATTTCGTAACGCTATATCAAAACCTAGGCGTGCGGCTTGTTGCCAATTCGAATTACACAGAGCATAGATGATGTTAAAAACGGAAAAAATATACTACTAACAGTCAGAGATAAAAAAAATTGTTTTGCAAATTAGTTTTATAGTAAATTTTTTAACAATCATAAAATTATATACAAAAATAAAGACACTACGCAAAAACATTTGAAAATGTAAAATTATCATTAATTTTTCGATTAGTTTTAACAGTAGAAAAAAAGGTGCTTTTTAGATAATAGAAATATAAATCATTTAATTGAAATCCCTTTTTGCATAGCCAGAGGACGGGTATTTATGAGTATTGTAGGTCACTAACTACACGCTATAGCTTGCCCATAACCAGAAGGTGTTCCTAAAAACCAAATGATTAAATTCTTCATCTCTGTGTGCATCGCAAGTTGTCATAAGAGGTTCATAAATGGACGTGTAAAACTACTCGTTGGAGATTCTGGCCTGAGTATCCACTTCTAGTGAAATGGCTATCACCATCATCGGAAGCAAACGGTTGGATTTGCAGCTTGACATCTAGGTGCAGATAGGGCAGCTCATCAGGAGGACTCAGAATTGAGGTAGATATCGCCGATAGTAACTGCGTGAATCCCTAAGTTGGCGTTATCAGAGCCCTTTCGGCCCGAATTCGATGTATAAAATCTGAGTTGAAAATGGTCCTATCTTATTCAAAAATAGAAGTGTGGTATTATTTGACAGAAAGTGTTTGATTTTTTTTAAAATTCTAGTAGGGTTCAACTATTTCTAATAGAAATTGGCAGGGCATTCCATATTGTCGCGTATCTTATGGAATAGAAGTTGGATCGTTAGGCCTTTTTGAATTTAGGAATTTTTATAATATTTGCATTATTTTTAGTCTCTCGGGGGCCGTTTTGATTTGTTAGTATATTCATTCTGAGAATATATTGGTCGTGTTTGATTTTGAATAGAAAAGTGAGACCAGTTTGGAGTCTTCTGATCCAGATGGGTTGAAGACCATATCTATTGTATATTTCCATGTATGAGCATTGAATGCCATCGCATTTGGATAAGGAGCTGGTAAAGCATCTTTGAATGGCTTCTAGTTTCTTTTTGCCGTCTGAGGGCATTATTTCAAAGAAAATAGAGCAGTAATCCACAAGAGGTAAAACGTACATTTTAGATAGTCGTGTCTTAAAGGCAGGTGAGGAAAATGTTTTACAAATGAATCCGCATAGTCTAGTGGCTTTAAGTGATATTTGTTTAACGTGGGGAGATAAATCAAGAGTATTTGTATAGCTAAGACCTAAGTCTTTTATTGATGTTATCTCGATTATTTCCTGATTGTTAAAACTAAGGGAGGAAGTTTTTGTGGACCAAAAATCAGGAGATGAAATTTACTTGGAGACAATGAAATTTGCCATTGAGTACTCCATTCGCTTAATTTTTTAAGATCATTTTCAATCGTTCTTTGCATACTGGCTACTGTATGCTCGTTATATGCATATGCAAGTTTTAAGTCGTCTGCATATAAAAATGTTTGAACTGACGTTGATATAGAGGATTAGTCGTGAATATATATAAGAAAGAGGAGGGGACCTAGGATAATCCCCTGAAGTACTCCACTACTAACATGAGATGTTTTTGGGACCACGTTTCGCATTTGTACTACCTGATATCGGTTCTGTAGGTAAGATTTTAGAAATTCGAGAAGGGGAGACCCAATCCCATGACTTATTAGCTTTACTATAAGCCTTTTATGGGGGAATTTATCAAACGCGTTTTTAAGTCAAAGTATATCGAAGCCACCGTGTTTCCGTCATCTCTGTTACTTGAAACGAATTCAAGGAAGGTGAGATGGCAGGACGCATATGACTTTTTAAGGTAAGAAAGCGTCTTAAGAGGAAGGTATGAGGTTAGCGTTGGTTAGATAGTTTAGCATTTGGTTCTAAATTATTTTTTCTTGGATTTTTGCTATTACCGCTGTCCGGTGAACACCACGATAGCTTTGTGTATCAGATCGGTTCCCGTTTTTAAAGATTGGTGTAATGCTTGAGTATTTCCAGATATCTGGATACATACCATTCGACTGGAGTAAGGAGAATAGACTCGACATCAGTTTTGGAGCATATATCATAGGCTTCAGTATACAAGGTGGGATTTTATCGGTTCCATTAGAGGTGGAAGAAGAAAGTTGTCTGCTAGCTTTTTTGATTGTTTCTTTGCTAAAGCAGATCTCATTGAGGGTAAATGCTGTCATGTCTGTTGGTTGGGGAATCGGCTCCTACTCAACTGAATGGTTGGCTGAGAAGTACTTATTGAATAAATTTGCTATTTGGTTATCATCCGTTATTACTTGTCCTGCGTCATCAATCATGAGTTGGAAACCTGTTTCTTGATTAGTCTTTATTATTTTCCAAAAGATCTGGACTGTTTTTG
Source organism: Schistocephalus solidus (assembly GCA_017591395.1). Lineage (NCBI taxonomy): Eukaryota > Metazoa > Platyhelminthes > Cestoda > Diphyllobothriidea > Diphyllobothriidae > Schistocephalus > Schistocephalus solidus. The sequence continues at coordinate 52,493 of WEDG01011820.1, read as the reverse complement.
AGGACTCTATTGGCCGGCGTTCCACTGCTATGTTTCTATTTGTTTCCATTTTTTCAACTAGATCATGAATTTCCCTAATTCGTCTGAGTGCGGATAAATAATAAACTGAGGGATGGTGGTTGTTTTTTTTAATTTTTTTTTAACCTCTTGGAAAGGAGGTAAGAAATTTGTGACTTATACGGGAATCTCTCATCTATTAAGGTATCTCGAATTATAAAAAGGGAAGAGTATTAACGATTAACAGCTTCAATCGCGGATGTCGTTAGAAGATACGAGCTCCAGTCTAGTGACCTTACATAGTTGTTCATATGATCAATGTTGAGTTTTTCGGATTTATGTAAATCTAACTGGAATCTGATGTTACTTTTAGGTTTGTATGGAGCAATTTTATTATTGCTTTATGATCAATTTCAAAGGTTATGCTGTCGTAATGTGTATGTAGGGGCCAGATAGCATTTGTGAGAATAATGTCTAGTATGTTGTTTCTTTGGATCGGTTTATTGATTATTTGTGTCCAATTATGAAAGGCAATTGATGATAGCAGTTCATCATATCTGGTGGGGCTGATAGTTTAGCCCAGTTTATTTCAGGACGGTTTGGATCGCCTAAAATTATCATACATTCAAATTGAATATTTGATATGGTATCTATTAGATTGCTGAGGCCAGTGTCATCATTAATACATTCTGGAGGAGTGTAGAGACATCCAATAAGTATATTTTTGTGCGACAGGGATTTTAATGTTGCAAAGCATGCTTCACCAGGGAAAATTTCGTGTGAAACATCGAAACCAATTTGTAAATGGTATTTTTGATGTAAATCATACAACCGCCGCCTCATTTATAGATGTGGTCTTGTCGATAGAAATTGTAGTTTGGGACAAATAGCGAAGCATTCGATGTTAATTCATTAACCCATGTTTCCCTTAAACAAACTATATCGGGATTATAGGCTTCAACGAATGTCCTAAGTTGTGGTATTTTATGTACTATCGATCTCGCATTAATAAGGGCAATACTTAAGAAACCGGATAGGGAAGAGGTCAGCTGTTGTGAAAAAAAACTGATTTCTAAAACTGTTTTGATTGTGCCATGGCTTAATAGAAGGGAAGTGTGTAACTGTTGGAAGGTGTGGTGATGTGTACGGTGAGATATGAGTGAATGGGTAAGAGTATATGTGTTGAGTGGGTAGTGGGATTTGAGTGCATGGGTTCAGTTCAGTTTAGTTCAGTTTTATTAAGGGAAATATAGGCGAAGCCTTTGAGCTCCCTAGGTTGAAGTGTATGGGTTGTGTGTAGGGGTTAGAATGCATGGGTTGAGTGTAGAATTTATGCCCCATATGGGCGGGGGATTAACTTGGTGGTTATTGTAAATAACTGGGGTAATTGTTTGGAAGGTTTGCCGGCCTAGGTAACTGGTTGGGTGACCATAAGTTGCTACTATGTTTTAAAGGTTAGTGTGCGTTGGTTTACTCCTATGCCGCGCAGTTGGATTTGAGGGAGTTGAGGTGTTATTATAAGAGCTTATTCGTGTCTTATTATTATTATTATTATTATTTTATTTATTGCCAGTTTACAGGCAAGGTCAAAAGGGATATATACAGTAAGGGGACCAGCTGACAGTGAAAAAAAAACTCCTGATCGTTTTTTAAGGTATTTTCAGGAGAAAAAACTGCAGCTTGTTGAGAGTTTGCAGAGATTTAAGCATTCATATTTCTTAGGTTGACATTTTTTAGGCTTTTTGGGAGTAATGGTGTGCTCAATACAGCTTTTTGTGTAGGAACACTAACTGATAGACTAATCGGGTTATCTTTTGAGCTTGAAGGGATTGAGACGTGCGTCGTACAATTTGTATGAGTTGCTGGGTCGACATTTTCAATTACTGGTTGTTCATTTTGCAGCGTCGTTATAACACTTTTATCAGTATCTAATATTGTGACATGACTGGATCCAGAATTTGAGTCATCAATCTGTTCCAGAGAGGTTGTAGCGTTTTGAGGTGCTCGTTTCCTTTGATTTTGACATCCTCTCCTAACTGCTGAAGCATTTATTCGATTGGTTTTATGAGTGTCAGAATAAAATTCGATAAACTTGCCAAAGGTTTGGCTAAGGAGACACTATGCTTATTTTGTTGGCCAAACAAACTTATAGGCTTTGCATTATAGTTGACAGAGTTGGAAGTACCTGCTTGAGGTTCAAATGAGGAGACGGTATGATGAACATCTTGTTTGAACTGTGTGGCTGTGACCTGAAGTTCACATCTTTGCATAGGTGTGAGGCCTGCACCTAGGAATGCTTTTCGGGTGAGCAGAGTTTGGTTTACTTCAGGGTTTTGTAGAATTAGATCGGCTTCGGTCTGTGAATAGATGGTCACTAACCCTGGCTTATTTTCGCTTCTTGAGTTAAGCCTTTTGGTGGAAGCTATGCGGATTTTAAGACCACACGAGTGTATGAGTTGTTGGATTGATGGTGTGGGGTTAACCGTGTGGGGGATATTTCGGATAATGACATTAAACTTGCATTTGGACCTATCAGCGACCTCTGATGAAACTACGTGTATAATCGGTTCTATTTGTGGTACGCTTGTTAAGCTGGTGCAAAAGATTTTGAGTCTAATAGTGAGTTAAGCATCGTAAATAAATGTTCATATTTGTCGATAAAGTTTTGCAGACGTAGGATAGCTGAAAGATCTAGTTTATCTATGGTTACTTTTGCGTAAGTCATATTTCTGGTATACCTGAGGATTTAAACCAGAGGTCGGCAAACTCCGGAATTTAGGCCAGATATGGCTAAACTAGTATTCCATTCAAGCCTTACACCCCGTAGTTAATTATTTTTAGATCTGGCCTAATTGAATTGTCGCGGTTTTTTCCCCTTCATTACTGCTGGTTGCAGCTCATGCTGTGGCTCGTGCTTATTTTTAGAACTGATGCCAGGCGCTTGTATGAAACAGAAGCACATGACCGGGGAGGGATCATAAATTTTGTGTTGTAAACAAGTTCACTCTCTGGTCTCGGTTTCATTCCCCTTTTACCGGTGTCAAGGCGTGTGGTGTGCGCAGGTGTGTGTGCTGTGACGTGCAAAGCAATTTTATTTCATGGTCATATTACGCACATCGAGTTCCTGCACAGTAACCCCAATTACTATGCTTAAAGAGCAGTAGCAACGCGCAGCTATCAGTCTCCGAAAGGTTGACCTCAAACGTCGCGTCTTCAACCCCAAATGGACTGATGATTTATTCTTCGTCCAACGTGGCAACAAAGCCCTATCTTTATTGAGCAGTGACACCAACAGCACTTTCAAGCGGTCGAATCTCAAGGGCCATTTCGATGTCAAGCACGCGCACACGTACAGAGACTACACCGCGGATAAACGGAAGACTGCGGCTGTTCGCTTGCAGTCACGTTTGGATCAAAAGTTGTCCCTCTTCAAGAAGCAGGCCTCCAAAGCTTCTGAGGCTGCTGAGCATCGCATTCATGCCTCCTATGAAGTGTCCTTGTTGATTGTGAAGAAATTCCATCCCTTCACTGATGCAGACTTTGTAATGGATTGTATACTTGCTGCTGTTGACCTCATTTGTCCCGAGCATCATGATGCTTTCAAGGAAATCCCGCTGTCTGCTCGCACTGTGACTCGACGCGTGAAGGACTTTGCTTCTGGTGTCCGATCTTCGATGTTTACGAAGTTCAAAACTCTCGGTATATTCTCCCTCGCCTTGGACGAGAGCTGTGATATCAAGGACACCACGGAGCTGGCCATCTTTGTGCGTGGCATCACGCAACACCTGGAGGTAGTCGAGGAGTTTCTTAGCGTCATCCCGATGAATGGAATGACAACTGGCCAAGATATTCTCAATGCCCTCCTACCTGCTTTGAGTGGTTTCGACCTGTCGAAGCTCGTCTCGGTTACTACTGCCGGTGCACCTGCCATAGTTGGATCTACCAAGGGACTTTTGGAGCTTCACGTCGACCACTACCGCTCTTTGGGTTGAGCCCAGGAGATACGCAAGGTGCACTGCATCGTCCAGCAGGAGTCATTGTGTGCCCAGTGTGGTGCAGCCCTCGTGGATACCAAAGAATGCATCAGTGTGTTCTCAACCCTGCAGAATGAATTCTCTTTGCGCTTCACGGATGTGCGTTCTCATTCGCAAGAGTTCAAGATTGTCAGCATTCCTTTTGACTTTCCCTATGACGACGCCCATTCTGATGTGCAATTGGAGTTGATTGAGCTGCAGTTTTCGGACGTTCTCTTGTCCAAGTTTACTTCTTGAACTAATCTCGTTGGCTCAAGGTCAAGACGTGCAGCTCGTTTTTGAATGCTAAGTGAAAGTTCTAATTTTTTCAGGATTTCCTTATCCAAAGCTTAAATTACTAACCGATTTTTTGATAAAAACTTTGCACTTTTAACACTCTATCAACTGCTTATACCTGTGGTGCTCGCCCACTTCTACAGGCGTGAACATTTAGAGTCAACCTTTTCAACCGTTATACTAAGAAGTTTTCTCAAGCACGTATAATGGTCCTTGGTTAAAATTTTGGAAAAAAACATTTGTGGCAGAACATTATTCGCCTGATTTTTTCTTAAATTTGACCAATTTAAAGCCTAGCAAAATGAGAACGAAAATCTCGGCTCGTCGCAAGCTCTCAGCTATTGCACCGAAGCGTTGCTTGGTTGCATCAAGTAGTCACAGCAGTGATATGCATATGCAACCAATCGTTAAAGCTAAGCAGCTTGATCTCTATGCTTTACAAAATTGTTATGATTTTATGTTAAAGTTTTGATCAGTTCTCTCTATACTGGGGAACTTATTCGACGGTGACATCTCTGCTCTTCCCTCTTAGGAATGTCGGCGTCTGGATTCTCTCGTCCATTTGGTTGCTAGTGAAACATCAGACCGACAGAAACGAAATTATAATTTTCTTTTAAAAAACGTTTCCCGGGACGGACGACCCATTGACGTTGCCGTAGACTTCCTGTACTCGTGCGGTTTCAACTGCAAAATAGCGGAAGCCAAACGCCTCTCCTCACGTAGCAAAAATCCACCTATATTAGTCACCCGTTTTTCACCAATCGAGGTGGACTCCATTTTCGCACAGCGAGGTCGCATTTCTCGTTATCTAGAGGTTGCAAAATGTTTCCTTTGTCGGAATATTACACCGATGGAGCGAAGGAATGTGTTTCCCCTCTTGCATAGGTCTTCGGCCTCTCAATCCATTATCCATAAGTCTGGTCATGGCTATGCAAACCATAACGAGACGGTACAGCAATCTCTTTTAGTGCCCGGTTCAAAAACCTCCTTAACTTCAACTCCCGCTCTTCTTTCAACGAATCCATTAACGCCTTCTTCCTCGCGAATAGGAATTTCCAACGCAGTAGCTATCAGCCATGTCGTAAGCCCACCTTTAATGTCAGTAACTCCGTCTAAAGTGCCAAGACCGACTGCTTCTCCGTTTCAACGTAGTTTTCCTTGTATTCCTACTGTGTACTTAGTCAACTAAACTTGGTCAAGTCCACCTCGTTTCCATTCCACGCTATCCACTCCGGTCTCAGCTGTCCAATCTATTAAACTTATCAATAACCTGGGCAAGTCAAAGTATGCTCCAAACTTAAGTTCCAAAAAGAAAAACGTTACTTCAGTTGGGAAACCTCCTAACCCTCCAGCATCTTCCATACATACGCAAAATTTCCTTAGCAATTATCCAAACCAATCAACTTCTCCGGCTCCCCCATTATTTAACACAACCCCTTACGGTAACAGTTTTCTAAAACAATTTGTTCCATTTTCAAATCTTATTCTCCCCCAATATTATTCCAGTATTCCTCAAAATCCTATTTAGAGGCCTCCTATTTTCGCTAACGCAGTAAATAGCCTTCCTCTCAAGGGATACCACCCAAATCTGTTTCTCTACAATAATCCCAATTTATTTAGCAGTAACAGCCTTGCTAATTGAAGACAGCAGCAATTTTACTTTCCGTCCGCACCTTCCTCTCTACAGTTTACTTCCCCACCACCAAGTCTTCCTTTTTTATAAGTAACGATAACCCTAGTTTGGATACTCGAACTATGCTAGATGTCATATTACTTAATGCTAGATCTGTTTTAAATAAGATGGCCCAACTGAGAGCCATTGCTTCCGAGTTAATGCCTGATGTTTTATGTGTAACTGAATCTTGGACCCATCCCTTAATTTCCGACTCTTTGCTTGTCATAGACCAGTATGATCTCTACCGTCAAGACCGCATAAGCAAGCGTGGTGGTGGTTGTCTTCTCTGTATTAAAGCTTCATTTAAACACTTCCCATTTTATCTAGATGCTACGTCATTCTCTGGTAATTACTGCTTGGCATCCATTATCCTGTCGCCCCGGCAAAAGGCGATTCTCGGATGTATTTACAACCCACCTAATTCATCATCCGATGATGATGCAAAACTTTGTGAAATTTTTAGATTGATTTCGGTGTCCAATTTTAACATTAAAATAATCGCTGGGGACTGTAATTTTCCTGAAATTGACTGGATTTCAAACTTTTGTCCAGCCTTTCCTCGATACCATTAATTTTTCTAATTGGTCCCACTTGTCCGTTCTTCAACGAGAGACAAGCATATTTAAGACCTGATTTTCACAAACGACATTGCTCCCGTCTTCGTTGATTTTAAGCAGGACTTCTTCCAAAGTGACCATACACTAATTCACTGTTGCCTTCCGATTGCTTCATCGAAAAAGGCTAGTGCCGTTCGTACCTATCATGCTTTTGACCTCACAGATATGAGCTTAATTAGTAACTTTTTGGACTCATTGGACTGGCAGCATCTCTCCTCCATGAACGACGCAGCAAGTCTTTGTGACTTCATGCCAGTCGTTTCAAATAACATCCTGAAATTTGCGCCAATCAAAATTGTCAAGCCCTACGTCTCGGAATCCACCGTTCCTCACTTTCTTTTGCCAAGACTAAAGAAATTGAGGAAGCAGTTGAAAGATCAATATACTAGTTCATTATCTGTACATCTAAGGATCGCAGAGATTTTTGAATTAGCCTCTAAGTTTCGTCTTGCACGTGACAGACAGAGGGAATCTTGCGCACTCAGTGAGCCAAACTCTGCAAAATCTGTTGCTCAACTGTTCCGCCGTTGATCCTCCTCCAAACGAGGTTATGAAATTCCTCCATTACTAAACGAAGACAAGAACTTCGTTCTATAAGACTCTGACAAGGCAGAACTGTTTAGTGCGTTCTTTGCAAATCATCTTACGATGGAATCTGAACCGGTTCCGACATTTCAGGCATCCTCATTGAATGTTATCAGCACTATTGATTTCTCATTAGAACTTATTCGTAAGCAAATAATTCGTCTAAAAAACTCGCACTCTTCGGGGTCTGATGGAATTCCAAACTCAGTTATTAAGAAATTGCCGAGCTTCCCCCGATTGCTTAGCCATATATTCTCAGTTTATCTTATAAACGGATTCTTTCCTGACTCATGGAAGACATCTATTATTCTTCCTGTCTTCAAGTCGGGATCTCGTTCGGACGTAAATACTTATCGAGGCGTTCACAAAACCCCGGCACTAGCCTTTTTCGATGAAGCAATCGAGAAGGCAACAGTGACTAGTGTATGGTCACTTTGGAAAGAGATCATGCTAAAGTCAACGAAGACGGGAGCAATGTCGTTTGTGAAAATCAGGTCTTAAATATGCTTTGTCACGTAGAAACGGACAAGTGGGACCAATTAGAAAAATTAATGGTATCGACGAAAGGCTGGACATTTGGTGGACAGTTTGAAAATCCAGTCAATTTTCAGGAAAATTTACAGCCCAGCGATTATTTTAACGTTAGAAATTGGACACCGAAACCAATCATTTCACAATGTTTTGCATCCCTCAGCGGATGATGAATTAGCGAGGATATAAATACATCCGAGAATCGCCATAGCCGGGCGTACAGCATAATGGAAGCCAACAGTACTTACCACGAAAGAATGACAGACATCTAGATACAAATGGAAGTGCACAAATGACGCTAATACAGAGAAAGACAACCACCACCACGCTTGCTAATGCGGTCTTGACGGTAGAGATCATACTGGTCTGCCGACAAGCAAAGAGTCGAGTTCTAAGGGATGGGTCCAAGATTCAGTTACATAAAACATCGAGGCATTAACTCGGAAAGCAATGACTCCTCAGTTAGCCCATCTCATTTATCATAGCATTAAAGTAATATGACATCTAGCATAGTTCGAGTATCCAACTAGGGTTATCGTTGCCTATAAAAGAGACTTGGTGGTGGGAAGTAAACTGAGAGAGGAAGGTGCGGACGGAAAGTAAAATTGCTGCTGTCTTCAATTAGCAAGGCTGTTACTGCTAAATAAGTGGGATTATTGTAGAAACAGATTTGGGTGGTATCCTTGAGAGGAAGGCTATTTACTGCGTTAGCGAAAATAGGAGGCCTCTAAATAGGATTTTGAGGAATACTGGAATAATATGGGGGGAGAATAAGATTTGAAAATGGAACAAATTGTTTTAGAAAACTGTTACCGTAAGGGGTTGTGTTAAATAATGGGGGAGCCGGAGAAGTTGATTGGTTTGGATAATTGCTAAGGAAATTTTGCGTATGTATGGAAGATGCTGGAGGGTTAGGAGGTTTCCCAACTGAAGTAACGTTTTTCTTTTTGGAACTTAAGTTTGGAGCATACTTTGACTTGCCCAGGTTATTGATAAGTTTAATAGATTGGACAGCTGAGACCGGAGTGGATAGCGTGGAATGGAAACGAGGTGGACTTGACCCAGTTTAGTTGACTAAGTCACCTTAGGAAAACAGGAAAAACTATGTTAAAACGGAGCAGCAGTCGGTCTTGGCACTTAAGACCGAGTTTATGGCATTTAAGGTGGGCTTATGGCATGGCTGATAGCTACTGCGTTGGAAATTCCTATTCGCGAGGAAGAAGGCGTTAATGGATTCGTTGAAGAAGAGCGGGAGTTGAAGTTAAGGAGGTTTTTGAACCGGGCACTAAAGGAATTGCTGTACCGTCTCGTTATGGTTTGCATAGCCATGACCAGACTTATGGATAATGGATTGAAGGCCGAAGACCTATGCAAGAGGGAGACACATTCCTTCGCTCCATCGGTGTAATATTCCGACAAAGGAAACATTTTGCAACCTCTAGATAACGAAAATGCGACCTCGCTGTGCGAAAAATGGAGTCCACCTCGATTGGTGAAAAACGGGTGACTAGTATAGGTGGATTTTTGCTACGTGAGGAGAGGCGTTTGGCTTCCGCTATTTTGCAGTTGAACCGCACGAGTACAGAAAGTCTACGGCAACGTCAATGGGTCGTCCGTCCCGGGAAACGTTTTTAAAAGAAAATTATAATTTCGTTTCTGTCGGTCTGATGTTTCACTAGCAACCAAATGGACGAGAGAATCCAGACGCCGACATTCCTGAGAGGGAAGAGCAGAGATGTCACCGTCGAATAAGTTCCCCAGTATAGAAGAACTGATCAAAACTTTAACATAAAAATCATAACAATTTTTGTAAAGCATAGAGATCAAGCTGCTTAGCTTTAACGATTGGTTGCATATGCATATCACTGCTGTGACTACTTGATGCAACCAAAGCAACGCTTCGGTGCAATGGCTGAGAGCTTGCGACGAGCCGAGATTTTTCGTTCTCATTTTGCTGGAGCTTTAAATTTGGTCACTTTAAGGAAAAATCAGGCGAATAATGTTCTGCCACAAATGTTTTTCCAAAGATTTAACCAAGGACCTTTATACGTGCTAGAAAGCTGTCCCATGGTATAACGGTTGAAAACGTTGACTCTAAATGTTCACGCCTGTAGAAGTGGACGAGCACCACAGGTATAAGCAGTTGATAGTGTTAAAAGTGCAAAGTTTTTATCAAAAATCGGTTAGTAATTTAAGCTTTGGATAAAGGAAATCCTGAAGAAAATTAGAACTTTCACTTAGCATTCAAAACAGGCTGCACGTCATGACCTCCAGACCAGCGAGATTAGTTCAAAGATGAAGCGGACAAAGAGAACGTCGAAAGAAAACTGCTGGCTCAATCGACTCAATTGCTGCACATCAGAGATGGGCGTCGTCATGAGGAAGAGTCAAAGAATGCTGACTTAATCTTGAACTCTTGCAGATAAAGAACGACACATCCGTGAAAGCGCGAGGAATTCATTCTGCAGGGTTGAGAACACACACATTGCAATTCTTTGGTATCCCGCTGAGGCTGCACTTTCACACTGGAGCACACAATGACTCCTGCTACGGACGATGCTGGTGCACCTTGCGTATCTCCATAGGCTCAACCCAAGAGCGGTAGTGGTCGACGGTGAGAGCTCTCAAAAGTCCTTGGTAGATCAACTATGGCAGAGTGCACCGGCAGTGGTAACCGAGACGAGCTTCGACAGGTCAGAAACCACTCAAAGCAGGTGGGAGGGGCATTGAAAGAGTATCTTGGCCAGTTGATTCATTCCGTTCATCGCAGGACGGCAGCTAAGAAAACTCTCGACTACCTCAGGTGTTGCGTGATGCACACAAGAGATGGCCAGCTCCGTGGTGTCCTTTGATATCACGAGCTCTCGTCCAAGGCGAGGGAGAATATACCGAGGTTTTGAATACCAATGAAACATCGAAGATCGGACACCAGAAAGCAAAAGTCCTTCCCGCGTCGAGTCACAGTGCGAGCAGACGGCGGGATTTCCTTGAAAGCATCATGATGCTCGGGACAAATGAGGTCAACAGCGGCAAAGTATACAATCCATTACAAAGTCTGCATCCAGTGAAGGGATGGAATTTCTTCACAATCAACAAGGAGACACTTCATAGGGAGGCATGAGATGCGATGCTCAGCAGCCTCCAGAAACTTTGGAGGCCTGCTTCTTGAAGAGGACAACTTTTGATCCAAACGTGACTGCAAACGAACAGCCGCAGTCTTCCGTTTATCCGCGGTGAGATCTCTGTACGTGTGCAGCGTGCCCGACATCGAAATGGCCCGTGAGGGTCGACCGCTATGAAGATGACTGTTGGGCACTCGCTCGCAAATAAAGATAGGGCTTTGTTGCCACGTTGGACGAAGAAATAAATCATCAGTCCATTTTGAGGGTTGAAGACTTGCGACGTTTTGAGGTCGACTGCTCGAGAGCTGATAGCTGCGCGTTGCTCGCTGCTCTTTAAAGCATAGTAGTGGGGTTACTGTGCAGGAGACTCGATGTATGCGTAGTACTGACCATGATAAGAATTGCTTTGCACGTCACAGCTTACACCCACCTGCCGCACTTACGCACGCCTTGACACCGGTAAAGGGAATAGCAGACCAGAGAGTGAACTTGTTTTACTAACATCAAAATTTATGATCCCTCGGTCAATAGTAGACTTCTGTTTCCTTCACTAAGCGCCTGGCATCAGTTCTAAAAAATAAGCACGAACCGCACAGCATGAAGAGCTGCAACCAGCAGTAGTGAAGGGGACCGCGACAATTCAGGTAGGCCATGAATCTATAATTAACTACGAGGGTGCTTAGCCAAAGGCTTGAATGGAATACATAGTTTAGCCATATCTGGCCTAGAATTCCGGGTTGCCGACCTCTGGTTTAAATCCTCACGTATTACCAGAAATATGACTTACGCAATAGCATAGATAAGCCTAGAATCTTTTCAGCTATCCCTGCGTCTGCTGGAAAAGCTACATCGAGCAAATATGAACATTTATTTACGATGCTTAACTCACTATTAGACTCAATCTTTTGCACCAGCTTCACACGCGTACCACAAATAGAACCGATTATGCACGTAGTTTCATCGGAGAGGGTCGCTGATAGGTCAAATGCCAAGTTTAATGTCATTATCCAGAAATATCACGGTTAGCACACCATCAATCCAACAACTCATACACTCGTGTGGTCTTAAAATCCGCACCGCTTTCACGCAAAACGCTCACTCAGAAGCGAAAATAAAGCGGGTTAGTGACCATCTATTCACAGACCGAAGCCGATCCTAATTCTACAAAACCCTGAAGTAAACCAAAGCTCTGCTCGCGCAGCATTCCTGGGTGCAGGCCTCCACGCCTATGCAAAGATGTGAACTACGGGTCACTTTTCAGCCACACAGTTCAAAACCAGATGTTTCATCATACCGTCTCCTCATTTGAACCTCAAGCAGGTACTTCCAACTCTGTCAACTATAATGCAAAGCCTATAAGTTTGTTTTGGCCAACAAAATAAGCATAGTGTCTCCTTAGCCAAACCTTTGGCAAGTTTATCGAATTTTTATTCTGACACTCATAAAACCAATCGAATAAATGCTTCAGCGATTAGGAGAGGATGTCAAAAATCAAAGGAAACAGAGCACCTCAAAACGCTACAACCTCTCTGGAACAGATTGATGACTCAAATTCTGGATCGAGTCATGTCACAATATTAGATACTGATAAAAGAGTGTTATAACGACGCTGCAAAATGAGCAACCAGTAATTGAAAATGTCGACCCAACAACTCATACAAAATTGTACGACGCGTCTCAATCCTTCAAGCTCAAAGATAACTTGATTGAGTCTATCAGTTAGTGTTCCTACACAAAAGCTGTATTGAGCACACCATTACTCCCAAAAGCCTAAAAAAATGTCGCCTAAGAAATATGAATGTAAATCTCTGCAAACTCTCAACAAGCTGCGGTTTTTCTCCTGAAAATACCTTAAAAAACGAATCAGGGAGTTTTTTTTCACTGTCAACTGGTCCTTACCTATATATCCCTGCTGACCTTGCCTGTAAACTGGCAATAAATAAAATAATAATAATAATAATAATAAAGACACGAATAAGCTCTTATAATAACACCTCAACTCCCTCAAATCCAACTGCGCGGCATGAGGTAAACCAACGCACACTAACCTTTAAAACATAGTAGCAACTTATGGTCACCCAACCAGTTACCTAGGCCGGCAAACCTTCAAACAATTTACCCCAGTTATTTACAATAACCACCAAGTTAATCCCCGCCCATATGGGAGCATAAATTCTACACTCAACCCATGCATTCTAACCTACACACAACCCATACTTACTTCAACCTAGAGGGCTCAAGGAAAACTTCGCCTATATTTCCCTTAATAAAACTGAACTAAAGCTGAACTGAACCCATGCACTCAAATCCCACTACCCACTCAACACATATACTCTTACCCATTCACTCATATCTCACCGTACACATCACCACACCTTCCAACAGTTACACACTTCCCTTCTATTAAGCCATGGCACAATCAAAACAGTTTTAGAAATCAGTTTTTCACAACAGCTGACCTCTTCCCTATCCGGTTTCTTAAGTATTGCCCTTATTAATGCGAGATCGATAGTACATAAAATACCACAACTTAGGACATTCGTTGAAGCCTATAATCCCGATATAGTTTGTTTAAGGGAAACATGGGTTAATGAATTAACATCGAATGCTTCGCTATTTGTCCCAAACTACAATTTCTATCGACAAGACCACATCTATAAATGAGGCGGCGGTTGTATGATTTACATCAAAAATACCATTTACAAATTGGTTTCGATGTTTCACACGAAATTTTCCCTGGTGAAGCATGCTTTGCAACATTAAAATCCCTGTCGCACAAAAATATACTTATTGGATGTCTCTACACTCCTCCAGAATGTATTAATGATGACACTGGCCTCAGCAATCTAATAGATACCATATCAAATATTCAATTTGAGATGTATGATAATTTTTAGGCGATCCAAACCGTCCTGAAATAAACTGGGCTAAACTATCAGCCCACCAGATATGATGAACTGCTATCATCAATTGCCTTTCATAATTGGACACAAATAATCAATAAACCGATCCAAAGAAACAACATACTAGACATTATTCTCACAAAATGTATCTGGCCCCTACATACACATTACGACAGCATAACCTTTGAAATTGATCATAAAGCAATAATAAAATTGCTCCCATACAAACCTAAAAAGTAACATCAGATTCCAGTTAGTTTACATAAAATCCGAAAAAACTCAGCATTGATCATATGAACAACTATGTGAGGTCACTGAGCTGGAGCTCGTATCTTCTAACGACATCCGCGATTGAAGCTGTTAATCGTTAATACTCTTCCCTTTTTATAATTCGAGATACTGTAATAGATGAGAGATTCCCGTATAAGTCACAAATTTCTTACCTCCTTTCCAAGAGGTTAGTAAAAAAAACAACCACCATCCCTCCGTTTATTATTTATCCGCACTCAGACGAATTAGGAAATTCATGATCTAGTTGGAAAAATGAAACAAATAGAAACATAGCAGTGGAACGCCGGCCAATAGAGTCCTCAAAAACAGTCCAGATCTTTTGGAAAAATAATAAAGACTAATCCAAGAAACAGGTTTCCAACTCATGATTGATGACGCAGGACAAGTAATAACGGATGATAACCAAATAACCGAATTTATTCAATAAGTACTTCTCAGCCAACCATTCAGTTGGGGTAGGAGCCGATTCCCCAACCAACAGACATGACAGCATTTACCCTCAATGAGATCTGCTTTAGCAAAGAAACAATCAAAAAAGCTATCAGACAACTTTCTTCTTCCACCTCTAATGGAACCGATAAAATCCCACCTTGTATACTGAAGCCTATGATATATGCTCCCAAAACTGATGTCGAGTCTATTCTCCTTACTCCAGTCGAATGGTGTGTATCCAGATATCTGGAAATACTCAAAGCATTACACCAATCTTTAAAAACGGGAACCGATCTGATACTACAAAGCTATCGTGGTGTTCACCGGACAGCGGTAATAGCAAAAATCAAGAAAAATAATTTAGAACCAAATGCTAAAAGCTATCTACAACCAGCGCTAACCTCATACCTTCCTCTTAAGACCTTTCTTGCAGCTTAAAAGTCATATGCGTCCTGCCATCTCACCTTCCTTGAATTCGTTTCAAGTAACAGAGATGACAGAAACACGGTAGCTACGATATACTTTGACTTAAAAGCGTTTGATAAATTCCCCCATAAAGGCTTATAGTAAAGCTAATAAGTCATGGGATTGGGTCTCCCCTTCTCGAATTTCTAAAAATCTTACCTGAGACCGATATCAGGTAGTACAAATGCGAAACGTGGTCCCAAAAACATCTCATGTTAGTAGTGGAGTACTTCAGGGGGATTATCCTAGAGTCCCCTCCTCTTTCTTATATATATTCACGACTAATCCTCTATATCAACGTCAGTTCAAACATTTTTATATGCAGACGACTTAAAAACTTGCATAATGCATATAACGAGCATACGGTAGCCAGTATGCAAAGAACGATTGAAAATGATCTTAAAAAATTAAGCGAATGGAGTACTCAATGGCAAATTTCATTGTCTCAAGTAAATTTCATCTCCTGATTTTTTGGTCCACAAAAAACTTCACTCCCTTAGTTTTAACAATCAGGGAAATAATCGAGATAACATCAATAAAAAGACTTAGGTCTTAGCTATACAAATACTCTTGATTTATCTCCCCACGTTAAAACAAATATCACTTAAAAGCCACTAGACTATGCGGATTCATTTTGTAAAAACATTTTCCTCACCTGCCTTTAAGACACGACTATCTAAAGTACGTTTTACCTCTTGTGGATTACTGCTCTATTTTTCTTTGAAATAATGCCCTCAGACGGCAAAAAGAAACTAGAAGCCATTCAAAGATGCTTACCAGCTCCTTATCCAAATGCGATGGCATTCAATGCTCATACATGAAATATACAATAGATATGGTCTTCAACCCATCTGGATCAGAAGACTCCAAACTGGTCTCACTTTTCTATTCAAAATCAAACGACCAATATATTCTCAGAATGAATATACTAACAAATCAAAACGGCCCCCCGAGAGACTAAAAATAATGCAAAATATTATAAAAATTCCTAAATTCAAAAGGCCTAACGATCCAACTTCTATTCCATAAGATACGCGACAATATGGAATGCCCTGCCAATTTCTATTAGAAAATAGTTGAACCCTACTAAATTTTATCAAACACTTTCTGTCAAAATAATACCACACTTCTATTTTTGAATAAGATAGGACCATTTTCAACTCAGATTTTATACATCGAATTCGGGCCGAAAGGGCTCTGATAACGCCAACCCAGGGATTCACGCAGTTACTATCGGCGATATCTACCTCAATTCTGAGTCCTCCTGATGAGCTGCCCTATCTGCACCTAGATGTCAAGCTGCAAATCCAACCGTTTGCTTCCGATGATGGTGATAGCCATTTCACTAGAAGTGGATACTCAGGCCAGAATCTCAACGAGTAGTTTTACACGTCCATTTATGAACCTCTTATGACAACTTGCGATGCACACAGAGATGAAGAATTTAATCATTTGGTTTTAGGAACACCTTCTGGTTATGGGCAAGCTATGGCGTGTAGTTAGTGACCTACAATGCTCATAAATACCCGTCCTCTGGCTATGCAAAAGGGATTTCAATTAAATGATTTATATTTCTATTATCTAAAGCACGCCTTTTTTTTCTGCTGTTAAAACTAATCGAAAAATTAATGATAATTTTACATTTTCAAATGTTTTGCGTAGTGTCTTTTATTTTTGTATATAATTTTATGATTGTTAAAAATTTACTATAAAAACTAATTTGCAAAACCACTATCTCTGACTGTTTAGTGAGTATATTTTTCCGTTTTTAACATCATCTATGCTCTGTGTAATTCGAATTGGCAACAAGCCGCACGCCTAGGTTTTGATATAGCGTTACAGAAATGAATAGTTGCTATCTGTTTTTATAAAGCTTGATCAAACCTAATCCAATACTATGTTATAAAATACAAATATGAAGACTGTACGACTGCGATTTAAAGTTTCTTACCGTTGAACTCTTCTTGCTCCTAATCCACGACAAAACAAAAGCTTAAGTGGTTCATGAAAGAGGAGTTTGTTTTAAGGTTTTTCCTGTGTTCAAAGGATTTGACGGCGTGATCAGAGCTAAGATTAATAAAGCGCGTTTTATTTATTTATTTACTTACACCTCTTATCCTCAAGAATTTTGTAGTAACATTTCATTGGCCCTCTATCAACAAGCGGCAGATATTCTGTTCGAGTTAATTTTATTTTGGGAAAGATAGGTAAATGCCTTTTCAACTCCCTATTGTTTTACAAGGTGGCTGAGAAAAGAATCTTCGATACATACCGGAAAAATCAAAAACAGATGGTTTACACAATCGTATGCGGAAAAAAAGAAACCATCGGCTAATCGACAGGAGTATGCATTAACGACTACTTGCATATTTAAAATAGTATTTTTGCATGCAATTTTAAGTTAATAAGTAGCCAATGAGTTAGAGGGCTGATGCCCGAAAGCATATGTGATTAATTCGATTAAAAAATCCACAACAAGGATTACTGCAATATAGCAAGTAACATTGAAACAATAAGAATTTGTTTCACCAGGACAAAATAAATTTTCAGATGGTGTGATCATAGTGGGCGCTGCTTTACCGATCCAGTTTCTTCTTAAAGACCTCAACGGAAGCACAGTTATAACAATATCCAGAGTCAGAGCATTCCAAGCCTTAACCACACGTTTTGTAGAAGTACTTTCGTGTGTCTAGTCTGGCCCCAGTCACAAGTTTTTGTATGAATGAGCTCTCAAGTTCGTGTTTTTTGCTAACTGAATGAAATCTCCAGGTACGAGGCAACAGTCGTTTGCACGTATGATACGAAATGTTTGTAACAGGTCACCTAGCAGCTGCCTGTAACTCAAAGGGAAAGAGATCAAGATAAAGGCAACCGTGTTTCATAGGGTAATGAGCCCTCTCCAGTTACAATTTTGGTTGCACGCCTTTGAACCTTTTCAGGATGCTGAGGTCCATAGCAGTCCAGGGTCTCCAAACGTGGATAACGAGCAGCAGTTGCGGTCGCAAAAAATGTTCAAAAGACTTTAGCGAAGCAATCTTCAAAAGCAAAAACCGAGAAAGCCCGCTTGACAAGGTACAGCACAGACATCACAAACTTGGCTACCTTTGAGCAATGCAGCGGGGAGTTAAAGCGAAGTCATGATCCATATTCCCAAAGTCCCTCTGCGTGTCCACTTCTTGCAGCGGTATGCCATTCACCCATTAATCCACGGGGTTTTGGAGTGCTGGGTCGCTGGATCATCAAGATGCATTTGCTCTAATTGAACGGCAAAGGGTAGTCCCTCGACCATTGTTGAAGTCCGTTTAGGTGTACATGCACAAATGCTCTACGTCAGTTGCAGTTCGGACGACGCTCCATAACTTAAAATCATCCGCAAACATGGTGATATCACAATACAGTCCACTGACACAGTCGACGTACATAATGGCCAAACTAGGGCCAAGAACGGAGCCCTGGGGAACACCACTTTCTACCGCACCCTCAACCGACTGCAGTTCACCGACATGGACAGTTTGAGAACGGTCAAATAGGAAGCTTCGGATCAATTTTAGGAGAATACCCCTAACACCTGTTCAGTTGAGACTGTGCAGGAGTGGCTGAGGTGTAACGCTATCGAATGCCTTCTTGTAGTTAATATAAGCTACGTGCAGCACATTTCCTTAATCGAATGCCGGTATTCAACGTTTCAAATAAAAGAGTAAGTTCATCACGCCATACAGGTCTCTTCGAAATCCATGCTGCACATCAGATATTAGTTTATTCTGCTCTAAGAAGTGTATTAGGTCTCGCTTTATTATCTTTTCCATGATTTTGCAGCAGATCGAGGTAAGACTAATTGGTCTGCAATTATTTGCGGAGACCTTGCTGCCATCTTTATATGATGGCGTGATTAGGTCAGATTTTCCATCAGCAGGTAAAACTTTCGGCTTTTGAACGAGGCCTGGAGAAGCATGGAAAATGGTTTGGCTAGTTCTGCAGCCAGTATCTTTATTAACTTGGGCGGTATGTCATCTGGGCCTGGTGATTTTCACTTATTTAATGCCAACCGCTCTTTATGAACTATTGCTTCATCAAAAGATGCAGTCTCCTTTATTGGACCCTCATGGAAGTCACATTCGGAAGGGTTTAATGCACTAGAAATCGTAAAGATGGATTTAAACATTCTGAAAGGTGCTCCGCAAGGACAACACAAGAAGTGTGTGTTTTACGTAGGTAACAACAGCTCCTCCCTTAAACCTTCTTCTATCTCTTCGAAACAACTGAAATCCAGATAGTGCCAGTTCGTAGTCATCTACGTTTCCGGACAACCAGGTTTCTCTCATAAGATGATGTCGGAGGAAAGTTCAGAGTCGTGGATTTTTGACTCATCTAATTTAGATGGTATAATTTTTACATTAGTTTAAAACATAATTTCATATATTCTTGAAGTTTAAGTAGCCTGATCCTCCATTTAAGGAGGCTATCATGTCCTCATTCATATTGGTTCCATCCAAAAAATAAGGAAAGGATGCGGCATTATCTGATCGTTTTAGAGCGCCAGGCTGGTCTCCCAAATCTGCAATCTTGTTCTTAATTCCAGAGATACTTTCGACGTTTCACACTCATTGTCATAAGGTAATCCAACTGAAAAAATCCGCGGGTTGTCTTTCATGGTAAAATCATCGTGAAAGAAAACTTCCGACTTGTTCTTAATTAGATAACGCTCAAATGAATGGTAGTGATCGTATGCATAGAAAACCCTTCTAATATTTGTTCTCCAACTTGGACAATTTGAACTCCGTTAACACATCGCTAGGACTGCTCCGGACAATACCACTAAAACTGCACGTTTGTTCTTGGTTTTTGATCATCTAGAAAATTTCTTCGGCCAATATTCCTCATAAAACGGACGCAACTCAGAATTTTTTATCAGCTTAGTCAAGATGACTACGCAGGCTCTAAATAAACACCAACAACCACTCACTAAAACAACATTTCATAACTTCGTGAAGATCTACAGTTATCCAGGACCTTTGAAATCTATAAACGACTGAGTTGTTCTTTAATATTCTTCCTATCGTTTATAGTTTATTTAAAGCGTTGTTGAAAAAGTAGGCACATTTTTGCTCATATTGCTTTAATTAGTCGCCATATTCCAAACCCAGTTGGAATTTTTCGGTATACGCTCAAAAGAGAATAAACGTTTACGCAATGTTTTTAACATTTATGGACCCAAAGCAATTGTTTTGCTTGTAGCAAAACCTGTAATGGCACTTCCTTTAAAGAAAAGCCTGTTGATCTGACTCTGGCATTACGAATGTCCCTCAATCAAATTATACTTACAAACAAGGACAATTGAAGCCCGCATCAAGTTTAATGGCAGCTAAATCCTTTGGCTAAGAGGAAAAAAATCGTGTAATGAATGTTCTTATTTTTGACTGAAATTTCAAAAACTGGCAAATTAGCTTGCAGACTTAAGGAAGCAGTTGCAAGCGAACAATACTAGATAAAGGACGGTTAGCAATACTTCAGTTAAAAAGGCAGGGAACAAAACCCCAAAAGTACAAAACATACAATTCGTACAAACTCTCAATGTTCGGATGCGAATACCCATAACAACCGCATAGCAGCATTGCAGTCTGAAGCCTACGGAAAACGGCCGAAGCAAAGCACAAATCATATACAGCTATCTTGGGTGTTATAAGGCGCACGTAGTTAAATCCCAAGAAACAAACGCGTGGCAATCTGCAATGGGGAAACCACAACAAGAATACAAAGTCAAAGTCAACTCTGATTGGTTCCCTGAAGCCTTCAGATTACAGTATGACTAGAGGTAGATAAAATCGCAAAGAGAGCTCTGTAAAGCGTTCTCGTGCCCCTTAGGAGAACTTTGGAAGAAGCGAAAATCCCGAGTACCAGGAATAGCAACAGTGCTTAGTTGTTAAGGATTTGCACGAATCAACTGCAGTCCGACCTGAAAATCGTGTCGCCGAAGACCTCGCTTCTTTTCATGGCCTCCTTAAACAGTTGCAACAACCAGGCGTGCAAGAAAAGTTCGGCACAAAGGGTGAAGACAGTCTATGAACGCCACGACCACGACCTCTCAAAATTATGCAAGAGAGAAAAAACCATAACAAGGGGATATTGTCCCGAAAACCAACCTCCGTCACTCGCATAAAGAGTTTTTTTCAACCAAACTACTCCCCTGCGGAAAGGATGCAACGCCGAGAACTTTTCCTGAAGCTACAATCAAGACGGAAGGCTAGCGAACCCAAGCTGGCCATCTTCACGGGGAAGGTAGTTCAAAAGAATAATAATTTTACATGGAACCAACCAATTGTATGAAGGATGACGGCAGCCAATCCGCTAACGACAAAACCATCAGGAAACCAATTGCCTAAAGAGATAAAAGAATTACGCCAGTAACGCCCAGCGTTCTCACTAGAGAATCCAGAGTTACCAAAATTCATCGAGCAGCGGAACAGGCATACGAGATTGACGTCAAAGGCGATGCAGTAAGGCCCATAAAATTGACAAACACAAAAGGAAGTTTGGCTGGCGCAAAATTGAAGTGCTTGTACACAAATGCCCAAAGCCTTTTATCACCACTTGACTAGTTAAAAATTTGCCCTGCTAAAGTATCTCCGGATATGGTAGCAGTAACTGAAACTTGGTTGGCGGGCAGCATTCGAGATAGCGAAATAAAGTTGTCTTGATACCAAATACATCGAAGGGACAGAGTAAACCGACAGAGTGGTGGAATAACTTGTATGGAAAAGAAGTGCTAATAGTGTCCGACAAGACGCGCGAGTTTACGTGCAGCACGGAAGCCAGCTTGTTGAAAAGCAAGGCTCTCGGCTCTTCATTTCTGGAAATTGTCAACGTCTATCGGGCACCTAGGATAGACCGAGTCGCAGACACCCATCTGTTGGAATAATTAGCAGAGTTATCCAGTCGACCTAATGTCATGATTATGGGTGACTTCAAAGCACTAGGAATTGAATGGAGCACTGTTAAAACATAATGTCCAAAATCGATTTTTGATTCAGTTTTTCTGCAAAAACGATTTGAAAGCACTCCTCAAACAACATGTCCTGTTCCCCAACAGAACACGAGAAGGACAAAGGGTTAACTGTCTCTACCTGGTTTTAACAAAGCTATCAGACAGCATTGATAAGATTATTTCAATGCCTCCGCTCGGTCAAAGTGATAATGTGGTACTTATGTTGGACACCTCCTTATTCTCCGTTGCGCCTGCTGTAGAGGAAAAATGGTGGAACGTTTGGCAAGGAAATGTTCATTAGATGCGAGCAGAGTTAACAGGCTTCAACTGGACCTCAATCATTTCGGGCACTGTAAACGAAGATTGAAAGTTCTTCCGGAATGCCCTTCTGCAGCTCATGGACAACCCCTGCCCACTTACGAGTGTCCATCAGGGCAAGCGTCCTGGGTAGCTAGACAGCAACCTTAAAAGTGAAATAAACAGGAAGCACAAATTGTGCAGAAAATACTCTGAGTCTAATTAATTCATGTATTTTAACAAGTATATAACGCAGATAAACAAACGGAGAAGCCTTGTTTTTAAAACGCGTCGAGAAGTCGCGAAGACTTTACTGCAAAAGGCAACGCAGAATCAAACGTTGGTCTACAGTTACCTCTGCAGATGTACAAGGAAAAAGCATCAAATCCTGATGATTAAGTCTGTCATGGGCGTCGAAATTGCTATAAAAAGAGACAAAGTAGAGTACTTTTCACATTTCTACCGCTCAATCTACACAAAAGACGCAGGGTTCCTTCGTTCCTAAGCGTATGACCTGTCAACTGCAATCATTAGTCACATCCTATTCTCAGAATTTCTCATCCAAAGGGAATTAAAAGAACTAAAAGAGTCAAAATCGTCAGGGCCGGATGAGCTTCCACCCAAACTTCTGAAAGAACTCGCCAATTAATTTTCCGCCCCGCTGTCAGTGCTCTTTCGAAGGTCATTTGATTCCGGAACACTTCCTGTCGATTGGAGCCTGGCACATATGACTCACTTGTACAAAAGAGGGAACCGGGCGTCAGTGACAAATTAGAAGCCCATAAGATTGACATGCATCGTTGGTAAACTGTTGAAATTCCTAGAGACTCATAATTTGTTATCAAACTGTCAACACGGGTTCCGAAAAGGGAGATCCTGCACAACAAATTTACTGCAATCTCTCCAGAGCTGGACCCAAGCACTTGAAGACAGACACGCGGTTCACATCGCTTTAATTGACTTTCAAAAGGCCTTTGACACCGTGCCGCACTAGAGACTGTTGTACAGGCTACAAAGAATTAGAATCAGAGGTTACCTCCTCAAATGAATCGAAAAATTCCTCGTAGGGTGCATCAGCCAAGAGAGGTCAAATTCTGTTTCGGTTGAGGGTAAGGTTCCCCAGGGTTCAGCACTAGGGTCAATACTGTTCCTAATATGCCTGGACGATTAAGTCAGGAATCTGAACTGTTAAACAGCTATTTTTGCGATGACATGAAAATCTGGAATGTAATCCAGAGCACGGCCGATGAAGATAAACTACAGAGCAACTTAACTCGGTTGGAAAAGTGGTCAAATGATTGGCTTTTGCGGTTAAACGTCGATTAGCGTACAATACCTCGCTTAGTCAACCCATGGTTTCTCTCTTTACCACACTTAATTGCGCGTTACAAATAGGGTACTCAAAGGCCCATGCCTATTTCCCTCAATCAATTAAATTGAATTGAATTGTAAGAATTGATCGGAGGTGTCACTACTCTGATATGTCGATTTGCCTCTTTCCGAGTCTTAAGGCCTCCAGCACCGAAACTTCCTCATTTGTTCATAGAATTAGGTTGAGAAGACCCTGGAACAGTTTTTGTTCTGCCGAGACTCTCTTTTTGAGAGTACTGGTTGTGGATTTGGAAAGTCCTTGAGTTATCAGGCATTGCGTGCAAACTAATCTACAGTTTCGCTCACAGTATTCACTTTGGTTACTTGTAAGGCCTTGGTCAATATTCCCTTAAGGTTGACTGTTGAATCGGAAGCTGGCTGTGTTTTAAGTACGACTTGGCTTTTATTGGACTCGAGTTGCTGACGCACCCAGCGAATCAATCGCACTCCGATGCCTGACATCTTATTGTAGGATCCATTTCCTTTGCTTTGTCACCTTCTTCATTTTACGTTCCTAAGATTTTCCCTTTTCTTTTGGGAGTTTCATGGGTGACTATGTTAATATCTTTGGGTGGTTCACCTCAGCTTGCAGATCTAGAATTTTCTGCAGGAGAGTGAAGTAACCCACACAAGTTTCATCTTCATAGGTAGCGTGTTTGAACGCAATTAAACTTTTTGCTCTCTTGGCACGGGGGGAACGAGCAACAAAATGCCCATACTTGTGATGTATTTCGCGATTGAGTTTGCTTGAAGGACTAATATTTTCACTCTTGCCACGTCTCTGGATGACCTAGCGGTCAAAGCTCTCGCTGTGCATCGTCGTGAACGAGTTTAATTCCCGTCGATGCACTTATTTGGACGCTCGAATCTTCGCCAATTTCAGTGCTCATATCTAGTCAGTGGTGATGTGGGATGTTTATATATAGCCTTTGCACATAATTTTGAAACTTTTGAACTTATGAAGGAAATTTCAAAACAACTCACCCGTTGTTGATTTGGTAGTGCCGCGAAACCTGGTGGCGAAAACGAGACAGATTATGAAATGTATATTCTGGCGAAGATTTCAGAATAGCCATCCGACGATGAAGGTATTGCTTGTGCAAGCTGGAATATTGGCGTCTGAGAGCTGCAACAGCATCCAGTCTACCAAAATACTGAAAACAGTGAAGACACACGAGGTCCAACATTTGACTCTCAATTCGAAAGTTCATGTTGGCTTAAATGTATTATAAAAAATGAACAAAGCTGGTCAAAGTTGGGGCAAAATCAGCAAGGCTTTTTTCTGAATCCGAAATCATTTTGTGCGTAGTGACGTGGAAAAGCAGTAAATAGCGTCAAAGATGTTGAAAACCGTATCTACTGAGGGCTTAATAGAATTAATAAAAAAATCATGAACGTAAAAATAATAAAAATAATAGGGTTGATTGATATAGCACCTCTTGAGCGCCATCAATCTCCTTAGAACTTTTATAGAAAAACCCCAACCACACTCCTTCTTTGGGTATTTGAGTACCCTATTTGTAACGCGAAATTAAGTATGGTATAGAGAGAAACCACGTGCGTTGCAAAAGTTCAAAGCTGATCATAAAATATGACAAATAGTGCGTGAGTCTCAAGGGTTTAGTTAAATCCCTCGTAGCTCCGGCTCATTTTGAAACATAAAACTGTCAAGGTTCCTTTTAAAGTTTTCCAGCGATGGTAAAATCACAACAACTACAGGTAGAGAATTCCATGATTTGACCACTCCGGCAGCAAAGGAGAACTTGCGCACATCCAGTCTCGACTGCTGGACACACAGTTTCAATGGGTTACCTGGGAGATGGATCGTGGCAGCTAATTCATAGACATCGGAGAATTCCAGGCAGGATCCAAGCCTTTCACAATGTGGAATGTCTGCAGGAGATCCCCATGCATTTGCCTAAAACTCAAAGGGAACTGATTAAGATTGGCTAAGCAGGTTGCATATGGTGAGGAGCTTTGACTCCTTACTATTATGGTGGCTCTCCTTTGTATTCTTTCGAGGCAGTTCTGGTCTTGACATGTCAAGGGTCTCCAGGCTTGTACAGCATATTCCAAGTGCGGATAAAAAAACGTTCCAAAAATCTTAGTTAAAGTATCTTCATCGAAATCCAAAATGGCTCGTCTGATGGCACGCAACACAGCTTTTGTGCTGTTTGCCAATTTAGAGCTGGTAGAGGACAGTTTAAAGGCGGTGGTCGTCAGCACATCCAGGTATATTTGGGTTTCCACGTCTCGTAAGGCTTCACTTCTGAGAAAGTAACTTTTACTGTCGGCAGATCCGGATGGGTTGCCTAAGATAAGTATTGTACGCCTATCGACGTTGAACCGCGAAAGCCAATAATTTTACCACTTATCCAACCAATTTAAGTTGCTCTGTAGTTTATCTTTGCCGGCAGGGCTCTGGATTACACTCCAGATTTCATGCCATCGGCAAAAAGGGCTGTTTAACAGTTCAGATCCCCGACACAATCGTCCAGGCATATTAGGAACAGTATTGACCCTAGTGCTGAACCCTGGGGAACCTTACCCTCAACCGAAACAGAATTTGACCTCTCTTGGCTGATGCACCCCACGATAAACTTTTCGATTCATTTGAGGAGGTAACCCCTGATTCTAATTCTTTCTAGCCTGTACATCAGTCTCTGGTGCGGCACGGTGTCAAAGGCTTTTTGAAAGTCAGTGAAAGCGATGTGAACCGCGTGTCTGTCTTCAAGTGCTTGGGTCTAGCGCTGGAGGGAATGCAGTAAATTCGTTGTGCAGGATCTTCCTTTTTCAGAACCCGTGTTGACAGTTTGATAACAAATTATGATTCGCTAGAATTTCACAATTTTTCTCTTGATGATCATTCCCATAACCTTCCCAGCGATGCATGTCAATCTGATGGGCTTCTAATTTGTCACTGACGCCCGGTTCCCTCTTTTTGTACAAGTAAGTCATGTGTGCCAGGCTCCAATCGACAGGAAGTGTTCCGGAATCAAATGACCTTCGAAAGAGCACTGACAGCGGGGCGGAAAAATTGATTGGCGAGTTCTTTCAGAAGTTTGGGTGGAAGCTCATCTGGCCTGACGATTTTGACTCTTTTAGTTCTTTTAATTCCCTTTGGATGAGAAATTCTGAGAATAGGATGTGACTAATGATTGCAGTTGACAGGGTCATACGCTTAGGAACGAAGGAACCCTGCGTCTTTTTGTGTAGATTGAGCGGTAGAAATGTGAAAAGTACTCTACTTTGTCTCTTTTTATAGCAATTTCGACGCCCATGACAGACTTAATCATCAGGATTTGATGCTTTTTCCTTGTACATCTGCAGAGGGTAACTGTAGACCAACGTTTGATTCTGCGTTGCCTTTTGCAGTAAAGTCTTCGCGACTTCTCGACGCGTTTTAAAAAAACAAAGGCTTCTCAGTTTGTTTATCTGCGTTATATACTTGTTAAAATACATGAATTAATTAGACTCAGAGTATTTTCTGCACAATTTGTGCTTCCTGTTTATTTCACTTTTAAAGGTTGCTGTCTAGCTACCCAGGACGCTTGCCCTGATGGACACTCGTAAAGTGGGGCGGGGGTTGTCCATGAGCTGCAGAAGGGCATTCCGGAAGAACTCCCAATCTTCGTTTACAGTGCCCGAAATGATTGAGGTCCAGTTGAAGCCTGTTAACTCTGCTCACATCTAATGAACATTTCCTTGCCAAACGTTCCACCATTTTTCCTCTACAGCAGGCGCAACGGAGAATAAGGAGGTGTCCAACATAAGTACCACATTATCACTTTGACCGAGCGGAGGCATTGAAATAATCTTATCAATGCTGTCTGATAGCTTTGTTAAAACCAGGTAGAGACAGTTAACCCTTTGTCCTTCTCGTGTTCTGTTGGGGAACAGGACATGTTGTTTGAGGAGTGCTTTCAAATCGTTTTTGCAGAAAAACTGAATCAAAAGTCGATTTTGGACATTATGTTTTAACAGTGCTCCATTCAATTCCTAGTGCTTTGAAGTCACCCATAATCATGACATTAGGTCGACTGGATAACTCTGCTAATTATTCCAACAGATGGGTGTCTGCGACTCGGTCTATCCTAGGTGCCCGATAGACGTTGACAATTTCCAGAAATGAAGAGCCGAGAGCCTTGCTTTTCAACAAGCTGGCTTCCGTGCTGCACGTAAACTCGCGCGTCTTGTCGGACACTATTAGCACTTCTTTTCCATACAAGTTATTCCACCACTCTGTCGGTTTACTCTGTCCCTTCGATGTATTTGGTATCAAGACAACTTTATTTCGCTATCTCGAATGCTGCCCGCCAACCAAGTTTCAGTTACTGCTACCATATCCGGAGATACTTTAGCAGGGCAAATTTTTAACTAGTCAAGTGGTGATAAAAGGCTTTTGGGCATTTTGTGTACAAGCACTTCAATTTTGCGCCAACCAAACTTCCTTTTGTGTTTGTCAATTTTTATGGGCCTTACTGCATCGCCTTTGACGTCAATCTCATATGCCTGTTCCGCTGCTCGATGAATTTTGGTAACTCTGGATTCTCTGAGTGAGAACGCTGGGCGTTACTGGCGTAATTCTTTTTATCTCTTTAGGCAATTGGTTTCCTGATGGTTTTTGTCGTTAGCGGATTGGCTGCCGTCATCCTTCATACAATTGGTTGGTTCCATGTAAAATTATTATTCTTTTTGAACTACCTTCCCCGTGAAGATGGCCAGCAGGTTCGCTAGCCTTCCGTCTTGATTGTAGCTTCAGGAAAAGTTCTCGGCGTTGCATCCTTTCCGCAGGAGGTAGTTTGGTTGAAACTCTTTATGCGAGTGACGGAGGTTGGTTTTCGGGACAATATCCCCTTGTTATGGTTTTTTCTCTCTTGCGTAATTTTGAGAGGTCGTGGTCGTGGCGTTCATAGACTGTCTTCACCCTTTGTGCCGAACTTTTCTTGCACGCCTGGTTGTTGCAACTGTTTAAGGAGGCCATGAAAAGAAGCGAGGTCTTCGGCGACACGATTTTCAGGTCGGACTGCAGTTGATTCGTGCAAATCCTTAACAACTAAGCACTGTTGCTATTCCTGGTACTCGGGATTTTCGCTTCTTCCAAAGTTCTCCTTAGGGGCACGAGAACGCTTTACAGAGCTCTCTTTGCGATTTTATCTACCTCTAGTCATACTGTAATCTGAAGGCTTCAGGGAACCAATCAGAGTTGACTTTGACTTTGTATTCTTGTTGTGGTTTTCCCCATTGCAGATTGCCACGCGTTTGTTTCTTGGGATTTAACTACGTGCGCCTTATAACGCAAGATAGCTGTATATGATTTTGTGCTTTGCTTCGGCCGTTTTCCGTAGGCTTCAGACTGCAATGCTGCTATGCGGTTGTTATGGGTATTCGCATCCGAACATTGAGAGTTTGTACGAATTGTATGTTTTTGTACTTTTTGGGGTTTTGTTCCTGCCTTTTTAACTGAAGTATTGCTAACAAAGTCCTTTATCTGAGTATTGTTCTCTTGCAACTGCTTCGCTTAAGTCTGCAAGCTAATTTGCCAGTTTTTGAAATTTCAGTCAAAAATAAGAACATTCATTACACGATTTTTCCTCTAAGCCAAAGGATTTAGCTGCCATTAAACTTGATGCGGGCTTCAATTGTCCTTGTTTGTAAGTATAATTTGAGTTGAGGGGACATTCGTAATGCCAGAGTCAGATCAACAGGCTTTTCTTTAAAGGAAGTGCCATTACAGGTTTTGCTACAAGCAAACAATTGCTTTGGGTCCATAAATGTTAAAAACATTGCGTAAACGTTTATTCTCTTTTGAGCGTATACCGAAAAATTCCAACTGGGTTTGGAATATGGCGACTAATTAAAGCAATATGAGCAAAAATGTGCCTACTTTTTTTCAACAACGCTTTAAATAAACTATAAACGATAGGAAGAATATTAAAGAACAACTCAGCCGTTTATAGATTTCAAAAGGTCCTGGATAACTGTAGATCTTCACGAAGTTATGAAATGTTGTTTTAGTGAGTGGTTGTTGGTGTTTTATTTAGAGCCTGCGTAGTCATCTTGACTAAGCTGATAAAAATTCTGAGTTGCGTCCGTTTTATGAGGAATATTGGCCGAAGAAATTTTTCTAGATGATCAAAAACCAAGAACAAACGTGCAGTTTTAGTGGTATTGTCCTCAATGATAAATTTATGATGACCTCAAATGCGTGCATTCCTTCTCTAACTCTACGACCGAACGGTGCCTAGAACAAATTCATTCAGACTTAGACGCTCTTTCGGCCTAGAGCTCCACATGGCTAATGGAGTTCTCACCTACTAAGTGTCGCTACATGAGTTTTGGGCCTGTAAAGGCTGCCACAACCTCTTATTTTTTTGAAGGTTGCCCTATGATTGAATGTTCCTCCACCAATAAATTAGATCTTTCGCCTCATGCCGATAGAATTACGGCTAAAATCTGCTTATATTTGCGGCTTTATTTCTTTTACTTTCTACCTTCCTGAAATTAAATTAAAGACTTTATCGTATGTTTGTACTTCCCATTCTTGAATTTTGCTGTCCTTTCTTTGGTTTAATGAACGAATCTAGCCGTTCAAAAATTGAAAATGTCAAAGACATTTCACAAAAAACTCCTATTTCCGACTCTTTCAACTACTTCCTTCTCAACAATATGCCATCTAATGAAGCTTAAAATTTCTTTGGGTCAGGAGACTTGGAAGCGGGCTTTTTGTCTCCTTTTTCCGACTTAATAATAGTTCAACTCTCCCCAAGCTTTCCTGTCATTACCCCCGTTAGTCTTCCTTATAACCTAAGAAATTCTGCACTAATTATACATCCCCCTGCATCCTCCACGTGTAAACGCTCTCTCTTCTTTGCTTCTAGGTATAGGTTTCTTTGGAATAACTTGCCAATTGAAATTAGGTCGTTAAATAGTCTATCTGCATTCAAGCAAAGACTGCACATTTATCTTAACACTGATTCTATTAACCTTTTATTTTCCTCATCTTTTCCCAGTAGCTTTCCCCATTAATCAGAGAAAGGACCATAGGGAATTTAAGTGACCCTCTTGAAACTATATTTTCACTACCTCGAGTCGCCCATGAACTATGATGTCTCTTTATATCACCAGTACTCCAAACGATGACGTCATTCGGACGTTCACATTCGGTGGTCCACAGTCTAAAATGCTACCGTTTCTTTGGATACTAACAATCATCAGAATTCAATTATGGGTCCTAAGATGCTGAAGACTTAAGTTCATTGACGCATTTTCGTGAGATTTTGTTTCATACGCCTAATTGATCAAGAACGAATCACCTCGACGTTTCAATATCTCATTATGAACTGCTACTTGAGTATTACCCTACCCTACTCTACCACCTGACCATTTTTTGCTAAGCAGTTTTTTTCTCATACCTTCTATTCAAAAATGAAGGCCTACTGAACTCTGCCTCCATTTTTATGGTAGGAGTTTTTTTCACTGCCTATTTATTTCTAGTTCACCACTAATTTTTAAACATTGCTAACTGTTGACATAGCAGGACAAGTTATGTATTTGTACATTTTATCTGCACAAATTGTCATAACTTTATTTCGTTACTAACGTTTGCTTAGACAGTGCCTTCCGGTGCTTACCAAATATAAATTCTGTATTCTAAATCTTCGTTGCTCTCCGATGCACCTGTTCGAGGAGGTCAACATTTGTCTTAATCCACGGTGTCCAGGCTGGTATTCCATAATCTAAGTGTAATCTCACGACGATGCCATATACTTTTCCGCAGAGATCAGGGGGGAATATTTTAAACGCACGTGTACATGTTGCCTTCTGTACGGCTTTCTTACAGTGTTCTGAGGGGCATCAAATTTGCATTTGTCCACATGCCCAGATCTTTTGTGTGTTTCTACGTCTTTTTAATGCAGTGCCATTATAAAAAATTACTGGTGTTTCAGAGATACTTTTCAACCGTTGCTTATGTGTAGGATCACGTACTTGGATACATTAAACTTAAGCAGCTACCTAGCCGACCAGGCACTTAGTTTGTCGATATTTGACTGTAACCCTTTTGCGACATCAGCACTGCTGACTTCAGTTCATATTTTTATGTCATCTGCGAACATGACAACTTCACAATCTAGGTCATTGAGACAGTCGTTAACGTAGATTAGGAGGAGTAGGGAGCCCAAAACAGAACCCTGTGGAACACCACTTTCGATGTTTGCCCATTCCGAGCTAGATTTTCCAACAACAACTCTCTGTACTCTGACGACAAGAAACTCTTGAGTCAAATGAAAAGTTTTCCTCAAATTCCGACGTTCCAAATCTTCTGTAAAAGAAGCCCGTGTGGTACACTATCAAACGCCTCCTTGAAGTCACAAAATACAACATCTACTAGATGACCCTTATCTGTGGCCTTGATTCATTTCTCGTGCGACTGAAGGGCACTCGTGAGACAGGAGCGTCCTGTACGGAAGCCGTGTTGGACATAACATAGGATTTGGTTGTTTTCCAGATAGCGCATTAAATGGCTTTTGATAATACGCTCCAGTATTTTACATGCTATGTAAGTTAAACTGACAGGGTGGTTATTATCACAGTCCAGTCGTGAACCTCCTTTATAGATCGGGGTGATGAATGCGCACTTCCATTCTTCCGGGAGTTTGCTTTCTTCAAAGGACTTTTGGAATATGATGGACAGTGGTAAACACAGTTCATCAGCAAGTTCTCTAAGTTGTTTTGCAGGAAGTCTATGCGGCCCAAGCGACTTGGTAGGCTTTATACGAAGTAATTTAGTTCTAACTATGGTCGGTGAAAAGTCTAGGTCTAGGTCTTCTGTTGTGGATGAGGAATAGGTGGATGAGGAAGGAAAATGAGGGGTACACATTGATGACACTCTGGTTGGAATAGCAGCAAAATTATTAGGCTCTCCGGGTGAAGATGGTATGAAAAGAATTTTTGAAAGAAGGGATGCTCTAACCTGATCGTCGGTCTCCAGTTTTCCCTCTGCGAGACCTAAGGGCAGGAATCATTTCCTGAATTCTCTTTGTACTCCGTATGTAGCCATATAGCGTTTTGCGGTGTTCCAACGATTTTTTGCAGTATATTTAGTTCAAACTTCCTCCACAGCTTAGAAGCCTCACGTTTACAAACGTTGCGTTGCTGCTTATATTCCCGTAAGTGAGCATTAGGAGCCGGTTTGTCTGCTAACGCCTCAGATGCGATTTCTGCAGAAGAGGCCTCAAGTTGGAATTTATCCATTTTGGGTGGTTTGTGGTTGTCTTTCTCCTGAGAGGACAGTTGGTAAAACAATCCTTTTCGATAACAAGCTCAATGTCATCCAGTCTTTATTGGTTCCACCATGTAGTTCTGTTTTTCCAGCTAACATTATCGCCTCATGCAAATCAATTTCTGCAAAGAGCTGCGCACAGATATGTGGTTTTATATCACATAATTTTTCCTTCCGGAAATAAAGTTAAACCTGTACCGCATGTTTGTTCTTCCTATCATAGAATACTGCTGTCCCTCTTTTGGGCTGATGAACGCCTCTGACTAGCAGTAAGATTGAAAAAAGTTTAAGGGTTTTTACTCGAAGACTATTTTTCTCTTCCTGAATCCAGTATCTCTTATACGGATTGATGCCAGTTAGCAAACATTAAACTTCTGTGGGTTAGAAGACTCGAAGCCGGTCTCTGCTTCCTGTTTAGCGTTTACTCTAGCCCAAATCTCCCACGAATTAACGCTCTCGCTCAGGTAGATCGACCCTATGCCACTCGTAATTCCTCCATGATCATTTCACCACCCCTTAGCTCCACAACTAATCTTTCTCAGTTTTTTGCCTCCAAATATGCTTACATCTGGAATAATCTTCCACTGCAAATTACGTTCTCGTCCACATTAGCTATTTTCAAAACAAATTACGCAAACATTTAACTTTGGAAGATATTAAGTCCTTATTGTCTGTTTCCTTCCCAAACTTGCAACTTTTGGATTTTGAAAAGGGTCCTCCTGGTATTTGAGGCAGCTCCCTTGATATTATATTGGTCTCTAATTATATTTTCATCATTCTCTGCAGAGTCAATCCTTGCATTCAATTTTTCGCCCCCCCTTTTAAACAAGCATCGCCAACTCTTGACAACCTTGATACTTTGCTCCGATTTTGCAACCCCGACGATAGTCTCCAGGTTCAGTTGATGATCAAGGCGGGTTCTGATGGTTTTGCCTCTTTGATTGGTGGACTATGCAGTCGGCAAGGTCTCATCTCTAGTTGCTTTATTATCTCTCAATCGACAAGGAGCGTTCCGAACCCTCATACGTTGTCAGCAACATCACAGTACCATCCCATCGCATCTAGCTAATAATATTTTAGTGAAGCAGTTTTTCTCCTAGTTTTTTTTTAATTGGTGGCTCGCCGACCTCCGTCTCCGATTTAACCGTAGGAGGTTTTTACTGCTTCTTTTCTAATTCGCCGTATATGTCAAAGTTTGTTGACTTTTGTTTTTAAAATGTGAATCGTTCTGAATCGGACATGCCTACCATATTGTTCCTTTCTGCTGTTAATATGGCTGCTCACATAGTGCAGCAATTATCCACATTGTATTTATTTATACCGTGATACTAAGTTTGAAATGACGCGGCTCTCTGTGCCTTAAATATACAATTTATTTATTTATATCTCTGTTATTTGTCTTCTCATAAGTAGGTAGTCCCCTTTCAAATGTTTCTTTCCCAAGTAACGGGTAAATTTGTTTTGGAACACAGTGAGTACTTGAAGCACAGGGTATTGTGGTCGCTTGACCTTAATGGCGGTCGATCCTCATCTCCTCGGGCGCTCTTCTCATCTCAGGTCCCTGTCTTTTTAACTGTAGTATTGCTAACCATATTTTGTTGAGCATTGTTCTCTTGCAAGAGCTTCCATAAGTCTGCAAGCTCATGTTCCAGTGTTTGAAATTTCAGTAAAAATAAGAACATCAATACAAGACTCCTTCTCTTAGCCGACGGATTTGGCTGCCATTTCACTTTATGCGGGCTTCGCTTGTCCTTGTTTGTAAGTGTAAACTGATTGAAGGCCAGTCGTGGATGCCGAAAACAGCTCAACAGGCTTTCTTTTAAAGGAACTGTCATTACGGGTTATGCTGCTAGCAAATTATTGCTTTGGGTCCATGAATGTTAAAAACATTGCGTAAACGTATGTTCTCTTTTGAGCGTATAGCGAAAACTTCAAGCTGGGTTTGGAGTATGGTGACTAATTAAAGCAATATGAGCAAAAAATGCGCCTACTTGTTCAAAAACGCTTTTAAAAAACTATAAACGTTATGAAGAATATTCAAGAACAACGCAGCTGTTTATAGATGTTGACGTTCATGGATAACTGCAGATCTCCACGAAGCTTCTTAAAAAAACCTGTTTTTAAAGGCACAGTTATAGCAAAATATTAAAATAAATAACTTTTAAATATAGAAATTAATGTTTCGTGTTACGAATTTTCGGTCAAGTATAGCCTTTCGTTTACGGATTCACGAGTGCTGATTCGACAGGGGTAGAGTTGCTTGCGGGCTTTCTATTTACTATTACATCCAATTAGATGCGAGTACCCCCAAGCGCACCGTTCTGGTGTGGTTCGGCGATTAGTTCGGCTTAGTTGAACTGATCTCTAAAAAAGGTAGAAATGGGTTATGGGCCTGAGTAGTTTAACTGCAAAAAATTCCAATGCTAGCAGCCAGTCATTATATTGTGTTTGATAATATGAGATTGGTTATTGACTGATCTCGATCAGAAAATAATAAATAAACTAGGATTCTCTGAAAGCTTATTGAGGATGAATACCCTCAAAGTTTAGTAATTTTGCTCACTTCATCGTTACTGTTGGGATGATTGCTGAACTAATTTAGTGAAGGTTCCTTGGTATTTATTGATGAAGGTATTTCTTCCTTAGAAAGGTTAACTCTTGGCTACGATAAGGTACGAAAAACGGAAATGTATGATAATGGGAAGTTTATGCTGCTTTGTCAATAATTGCTATTGAAATTATTTTAAGTGTCCGATAGCTTTCAATATAAGATCGGTTACGGTTGTTATGGATTGGTTCAATGATGGAATATGTCCAGATGTCTGGAAAATTACATTTGCTTGAAGAAACGAGAATAGTTTAGCGAGGAATATTGGGCATATATCATATGGCTAATTATACATGGACGAATTTTATTGATCCCATAGGAGGGAGACTAGAGCAGTGGTCGGATAGCTATTTGATTGTTTCTTCACTAAAATTGATCTCGTTAATGGTAGAGGTGGCTAGTCCGGTTGGTTATGGGATAGGTTAACCTTCTACTGTATAGTTTGTGGAGAAGTTTTTGTTGAAAAGTGTAACGTAGACGGGAGCCGCAGGTGAGTCGCGGCCCAAGGCGAAAAGGGCACGTGATGACGCACGCCGAAACAGACCAAGCCGGCTGAGAAAAACGCGTAGAAACCAGGCAATTAATCAGTGTGCTCCACTGCATTAACGCACGCGTGTAACCCAAGCTTTCGAGAAGTTTCCGCGAGGAGTTCCTAGTGTGAGATGCTACCAATCAATTTGAACAACGTTGCAGGCCAGAAGGTTCCAGAACGTTCTCTTGTATTGTCACGCCATTGAACGAAACGTTTGAGACCACCCAGGGCTTAATGAATAAACGAGATTTTATGAGCTTGGGATTCCGCTGTCTTCTGCCGGCACAGAATAAAATGGTTTTTCCAGAGAGCTCGTTTTGCCTTCTCCTGTATTACACCCGTCGGGATAAAAAAAACAAGCTACGCAGATGTTCGAACTTATGATTACAGCAGAACAAATGCCACAGTTACTCGACGCACAACGGGCCAGTTTTGCGGCTCTGCTTTCAGAAATGCAAAATGGTTGGACGTCGGCTGTGAAGAACAAACGACAAAATCTTGAAGACTATATCAAATAATTAACTTAGGATCCCGACGGTGGCGTCAATTTTGAAGTTTGTTATCGTAAATATGCACTTATATTTAAAGAGGAAGGCTCAAATTTGGAGGATAATGAGAAGGTGGAAGTCCTGCTTTGGAAGCTAGGCCAGCGGGAACATGAGCGTTGCGTTAAGTTCATTTTGCCAAAGAAGCCGGTAGATATTTCATTTTGAGGAAAGGGTTAAGAATTTGAAATCGTTGATAGGTTTCTCGAGGTCTATTCAATCGACACTACGAGTGTTTTTAACATAGAAAGGCGGCCTAAGGAAGACTATTTTTGACCTAGATGGCCACTTGAATGATGTCTATCATCAAGCAGACCTAGAACAGACCATTAGTCAGCAAGTAAAAGGCCCTGCATTTCATTAAATCACTAACTATGCCGGAGGACGCTGACGTCCGCACACGATTACTCGCTCAGCTAGATCAGAAAGCCGAGATGACGGTGCAACAACTAGCAGAGGAGTGTGTCCGGATGATGAATATCAAAAACGCCACTAGGCTGATCGGTAATTTGGAATTTGGAATTTATATTTGGTAAGCACCGGCAAGGCACTATCTAAGCAAACATTAGTAACGAAATAAACTTATGACAATGTGTGCAGATAAAATGTACAAATACATAACTTTTCCTGCTATGTCAACAGTTAGCGATGTTTTAAAATTAATGGTGAACTAGAAAAAATAGGCAATGAAAAAAACTCCTACCATAAAAATGGAGGCAGAGTTCAATAAGCCTTCATTTTTTAATAGAAAGTATGAGAAAAAAACTGCTTAGGAAAAAATGGTCAGATGGTAGAGAAGGGTAATACGATAGTAGCATTTCAGAATGAGATAAGGAAATGTCGAGGTGATTCGTTCTTAATCACTTAGGCGTATGAAACAAAATCTCACGAAAAATGCGTCAATGAACTTAAGTCCTCAGCATCTTAGGATCCAGAATTGAATTCTGATGATGGTTAATATCCAAAGAAACGGTAGCATTTTAAACTGTGGACCACCGAATGTGTACATCCGAATGACTTCATTGTTTGGATGACTGGTGATATAAGGAGACATCATAGTTTATGGGCGACCCGAGATAGCGAAAATATAGTTTCAAGAGGGTCATTTAAATTCCCGATGGTTCTTTCTCCGAGTCATGGGGAAAGCTACTAGGAAAAGATGAGGAAAATAAAAGGTTAATAGAATCAGTGTTAAGATAAATGTGCAGTCTTCGCTTGAATGCAGATAGAATAGTTATCGACCTTATTTCAATTGGCAAGTTATTCCAAAGAAAACTATACCTAGAAGCAAAGAAGAGAGAGCGTTTACACGTGGAGGATGCAGGGGGAGGTAAAATAAGTGCAGATTTTCTTAGGTTATAAGGAAGACTAACAGGGGTAATGACAGAAAGCTTGGGCAGAGTTGAATTATTATTTAGTCGGAAAGGGAGACAAAAGCCTGCTTCAAGTCTCCTGACCCAAAGAAATTTTAGCTTCATTAGCTGGCATCTTGTCGAGTAGGAAGTAGTTGAAAGAGTCGGAAATAGGAGTTTTTTTGTGAAATGTCTTTGGACATTTTAAATTTTTGAACGGCTAGATTCGTTCATTAAACCGAAGAAAGGACAGCAAAATTCAGGAATGGGAAGTACAAACATACGATAAAGTCTCAATTTAATTTCAGGAAGGTAGAAAAAAAAAGAAATAAAGCCGCAAATCTAAGCAGCTTTGGCCGTAATTATATCGGCATGAGGCGAAAGATCTAATTTATTGGTGTAGCTTAAGCCCAAGTCCTTGATGGATGAACATTCAATCATAGGGGCAACCTTCAAAAATAAGAGGTTGCGGCAGCCTTACAGGCCCAAAAACTCATGTAGCGACACTTGGTAGGTGAGAACTCCATTAGCCATGTGGAGCTCCAGGCCGAAAAAGAGCGTCTAAGTCTGAATGAATTTGTTCTAGGCACCGTTCGGTCGTAGAGTTAGAGAAGGAATACACGCATTTTGAGGTCATCAGCATAAAATAAAATGATTGGGAATGTTTAACTATCGATGAAATATCCTTTATATACAGTAAGAACAACAAAAGGACCTGATACGGTACCTTGAAAAACACCACTCACAATCGGGGTAACGCTTGAGTATGAGGACCCTACTAAAAACATTTTGCTTTCGATCATTTTAGGTATGATCTAATAAAGTCAGTAAGGGGACTACGGAATCCTATAGCTTCTAGTTTAGCTAGAAGTCGTTTATGAGGCACTTTATCGAATGCCTTACTAAGATCAAAATAGATAACTACCACAGAGAGATGATCATAACGAAGAGAGGTTAGTAGATTTAGAAAAGACATGTGGCAGGTTTCACAAGAGCGGTCCGGTAAGAAGTCGTGTTGGGAAAATTTGATAATTTGATTGCTTATGAAAAAATCTGTGATTTGTTTTGCAATTAGTTTTTCGAAGAGTGTAGCAAGAGAGGGCGTTTTATGAACACCGCGATAGTTATGAATGTCCGAGTGGGAACAGATTTAAAAACTGGTATTATAATAGACGTTTTCCAGAAATCGGGGAAGAAACCATTTTCGAGAAATACGGAGAATAACTTGCTTAGTTAAGGTGGAAAATCCCTTAACTGTTTAATAAGTGAGTTTGGAATGTTATCAGTTCCAACCGAATGTGAATTTTTTTGGTGAGCTATTTCCTTTTGAATACATGAAGGCGAGAAATTAATGGTTGATAGAAGCGAATTTGAAAGCAGAGGAATTGTGGGAGTGGGGCTAGTTTCAGTGGTATAGTGGTTGGCAAAAAACGAATTTAACAACTCTGATTTGCCCAAATCGTCTGTAAAAATTTTTTTTTACTGTCGAGTAAGGGCGGAGTTACATTCAGACGCTTAGCCGATGACCGAACATGGAAGATAAGAGCAACAGATTTGGATGAATTGGCATCACTTAGTGCCCGAGTCTCCCTACGCTTATCTCTCGCGAGCCTAATTTTCGATGCTAATTCAAATATTTGTGCAATCCTTAAATGAACTGACAAAGAGCTTTTAGATGAATCTTTAAGTTGTTTTCTTATTTTTTTAAGTCCGTTCTGGAGAAAATGCGGAGCAGAAGAAGAAGCTGTATTTGAATTCAAAGTCTTAAACGGGATTAAAGCCTGGATTTGTTCTGTGAGGCTCTGCAATAGCTCACGGAAAAATTTTGGATCGTTGATTGCGAATATGCTAGGCCAATCTAGAGAGCTTACGAAATTATTTATCATTTCATGGTTCGTGTTAGCAAAGTCGAGGTTATTGCATTTAACCTCAGGCTTCGTAAGAAGGGGGACTGGAAAAACAACAGTGAATTATTGCGTGATCACTTGTGAAAAAGATCATGATGAAAATTCATAAAGAGAGGGTGGACATCATTTGTAAAAATTAAATCTAAAATGTTTTCATTTCTAGTAACTGATCTGACCAGTTGGGACATGTTTGAAAAGTTAATAGTATCGACCAATTTCTGCTGTTTAGGCGGAGAGGAATTTTCCTGCCAGTCAATGTCTGGCAGATTGAAATCGCCTACGATTATTTTGACATCAAATTGAGTGTCTGTAACTTTTTCAAATAGTTCACAGAGCTCGCTTTCATTGCCAGAATAACACGGAGGATTATAGGTACAGCCAATTAACGCTTTTTTATTGTAAGGGAGGATGACTGAAGCAAAGCATACATTTCCATAAAAGGATGAAATTGCCAGCTGAAAATGGAAATGTACAAAGGATGACTTAATATAAAGGAGGCAACCACCGCCACGTTTTTCAGCGCGGTCTTGTCGGTACAACTTGAAATTATCTATAGCAAGCGTTGAATCAGAAATAAGAGAGTGAGCCCAGGACTCAGTAATGCACAGCACATTTGGATCAAGCTTAAAGTCTACTGTTCTAAGTTCGGCCATCTTAGTTACAACTGATCTCGCATTAAGTGAAACTAAGCTGAGCGTATTCCTGAGATGCAGGTTACGCTTATCAGTATTTATAAAAAAGGATAATTTGGTGGCATAGAAGAAAACTGGAAAGAAGAAACGAAAGGTGGGAAACAAAATTGCTCTGGTCTACAATTTGTCGAAATGTTACTGTTAAGAGAACTGAGATTATTGTACAACGGCATATTTGGATGAAAAACCTTGTAAAGGAAGGCTATATTGTGGCATTTGAAAGATAGAGGGGTGGCATAGAAATGAGATTTTTGAGGGAAGTTAGCATAAATTGGCGGAAAAACGTGCATTTTAAAAAGGAATAAATGATTTCGAAAAAAACTGGTAACATAATTAGAAGCGTTAATTATTTGGGGATTTCGGCCACCTTTTTGGGTTGGGAAGGATGCTATCATTAGCGTTCGCAGCTGTTGTAAGATGCTCAGGGGGTTAGCAGGTTTCCCATCGATAATGACATTACTGATTTTTAATGCCTGGATTAGCCAATGATTCAGATTTACTAGGGTTTGCTTGGGTTTGGTAGATTTGGCAGCTATAGCAGGCATAGTTTGCTTAGGGATGAGAAAGAAGTGGCTTTGACACAATTTCCTCAAACCAGGAACAAGGTTAACGGGTGAAGATTCAGCTGGAATTGAAATTCCTGTCGATCCGGAGGGCCGTGGGCTTTCCTTAGCTACAGGGACAAACCTCTGAGAGAACTTTTGATATTGAAGGTGTAGACGAAGGCTTCTTGTTTGCTAACGTAAACAGTTAAACTGTGCGTGTTTTTAAAACGAAAGCGAGCAAACCGAAGGAGAATACTAGTTTTGCAAGGAAACCAAAGACAGTTTGCTGACAGTGTGGCGGATGGAATTTTGTGTCAAATTTTCCACATTGCTTGAGAAGTTGTAATAAGTGTTCGCGGGTTCGTCACAAAGTGACATAATATCATTCAAAACAGTCAAGTCCAGGAAAGAGATTTAATGCTATTGCACAGCGCGATTCCTAGGGACTAAGTTGCGAAGACAGAAACTACCTGCCGGTCAGTATTTATGGCGAACCCGCTCGGCTGCAGGTCGACACGGCTTCAGACCTCACAATAATCATTTGACAGCAAGGTCAAGGTCAAGATCGAAGGCGGTTGGTTCCAAATTCGCCAGATAAGTGAATTCTCGAATTTTAAACCGATTTTTCGTTTCCTGTAGAAAATATTGGCTTAATTGTGAGGAATTTTTGCATTTCGACCTTATTATCAACTGCACAAACCTGCAGTTATTGCAATTTGCAATATGGAGAAATAGACGGTTTTAAAAAATTTTTCACCCTTGTGAGTGTAGACGAGGGTCGAAACTGCTAAGAACCGAGGGTGTAAAAAATAAATTAACGCTAAGTGGAGAATTGTGTCCTAAACTACAAACGACAAAAGGACGGCAAAAATGTCAGAGGATTGTTAGAATGCAGACTCACGAAAAAACGCAGCTTCTAGATAGCGAGTGTTGTTGAGGATTATAATGAACTCTGAGCTAGATCAGAAAGCTATACATCAATAATGAAGAGCAGAGCCAGGAGTTCAATTGAGACGGCGATCAGTAGAATGCAATCGAGAAAGGAAAGATCAATCGTTGCAATTCACTGCAAGTAATTAAGAGATCAGTACAATCAAGATTGCAGCGGTGACATGCAGCAGCGAAAACAGAAGACGTCAACATGCCGGTTGAAGCTGGCTGTTGTTTTTATTTTTAGCACATTAAAACAAGGGATCATAAAGATTCAGGTAAATAAGAAAGATAAAAAGATGTAAATTGTGCCTAGCTATACCTAGGTATTTGTACACCCTACCTAGCCTCATTAAAAGCTCT
The DNA here is from genome assembly GCA_017591395.1 of Schistocephalus solidus. Taxonomy (NCBI): domain Eukaryota; kingdom Metazoa; phylum Platyhelminthes; class Cestoda; order Diphyllobothriidea; family Diphyllobothriidae; genus Schistocephalus; species Schistocephalus solidus. The sequence goes on along the minus strand of WEDG01011820.1, from coordinate 10,158 downwards.
CATAGTTTACGTAAAAAGACGGAATCTGAAGGTTAATTCTAGAAATAAAGTTGCAAAATTTGTAAGTTTACCTTATTTCCAGCGAAAAATAATTTGCAGTAGCTGGTATACCATTTGACATAAGTTTTTCATCCTGCATAGCCTCCTCGCTAATTCTGTTTTTCATTTTAAACTCGTTACCTTGGAGATGTTTGCTTGCGGTGCTTTGCTTAAAACATATATTTCAAATATTTCATCTTTTATTCCGCAAAAACGTCACTAGCGACAATTTCCTTTTTGTATTATCTAGTTGAAAAATAGTTTTTATTTTAAAAATCAATATAAAACCCCAGTCAGCGCTTGAACTAAAACATCCTCTTAGCGTAAAACTTCCGCTTGAGCAACCAACCGTAAGAATGAAGAAATTTGACCTTGACACCCTGGAAAATTTTAATACTTTCATTTCTAAATATGGTTCACTATTCACGATCCTTGGTACCATTTTTGACATTAAGTTGTCTTCACTCACTTCTGAACAATGCGAGAAACTTGAGCCTTCTATAAACATGGTTAGTACTAAGCCATATGACCGACATAAGAGAAGTTTCAATTTTCTTTTAAAAATGTCCCTAAAAGTAAAATCTCCCTGGACGTCGCATTTCATTGCCATTACTCAACAGCTTTAACTTTAAGGTCGCTGAAGATAAATGGTTTTTCCATAGCAAAAAGACCGCCAATTCTGGTCAAACGTTTTTACAACGATTTAAAAGGGATCTTATTTTTCTCTAAGCATGAGCACTCAGCTCAATATTTGAAAAAAAACCAGCTGTTTATCTGAAGGAATACAACCCCAATGTAACTTCGGGTTTTACCCCCATTAGCAAACGAGAAGCCTTAGTCTACACCTTCAATATCAAAAGTTATCTCAGAGGTTTGTCCTGTAGCTAATGCAAGCCCACGGCCCTCCGGATCGACAGGAATTTCGATTCCAGCTGAATCTTCACCCGTTAACCTTGTTCCTGGTTCGAGTGAAATCGTGTCAACGCCACTTCTTTCTCCTCCCAAGCAAACTATGCCTGCTATAGCTGCCAAATTTAGTAAACATAAGAAAACTCCCAGTAAATCTGAATCATTGGCTAAGCCAGGCATTAAAATCAGTAATGTCCTTACCGATGGGAAACCTGCTAACCCCTCAGCATCTACAACAGATGGGACCGCAAACGTTAGCATCTTTCCCAACCCAAAATGTGTCCGAGATCCCCAAATAATTAACCCTTCTAATTATGTTACCAGTTTTTCGAAATTATTTATTATCCAAATGCACGTTTTCCGCCAATTTATGCTATCTTCCCTAAAAATCTCATTTCTATGCCACCCCCTATATTTCATACGCCACAATATAGCCCTCCCTTCCATGTTTTTCATCCAAATATGCCGTTGTACAATAATCTCAGTTCTCTTAACAGTAACATTTCGACAAATTGTAGACCAGAGCAATTTTGTTTCCCACCTTTCGTCTCTTCTCTCAAGTTTTTTTCTCCACTACCAAATGTTCCTTTTTTATAAATTTATTGAGCGTAACCTGCAGCTCAGGAATACGCTCAGCTAAGTTTCACTCAATTCGAGATCAGTTGTTAATAAGATGGCTGAGTTTAGAACAGTAGCCTTTGAGCTTGCTCCCCATGTGCTGTGCATCACTGAATCCTGGGCTCACTCTCATATTTCTGACTGCAAGCTTGCTATAGATAATTTCATTTTATACCCACAAGACCGCGCTGAAAAACGTGGTGGTGGTTGCCTCCTTTATATTTAGTCATTCTTTGTAAATTTCCCTTTTCAGCTGAGCCTTTCGTCCTTTTCTGGAAATGAACGGTTTGCTTCAGTCACCCTCCCTCACAATAAAAAAGCGGTAATTGGCTGTGTCTAGAATCCTCCGTGTTATTCTGGCAATGAAAGCGAGCTCTGTTAACTATTTGAAAAACTTGCCGAGACTCAATTTGATGTCAAAATAATCGTAGGTGCTTTTAAATCTGCCAGACAAACATGTCCTAAATGGCCAGATCAGTTACTAGAAATGACAACATTTTTAGATTTAATTTTTACAAATGATGTTTACCCTCTCTTTATGAATTTTCATCGTGATCTATTCACAAGTGATCTCGCCATAATTCACTGTTGTTTTCCAGTCCCACTTCTTACGAAGACTGAGGTTAAATGCAATAACCTTGACTTTACTAACACAAACCATGAATTAATAAATAATTTCGTAAGCACTCTAGATTGCCATAGCATATTTCAATCAACGATCCAAACTTTTTCCATGAGCTATTGCAGAGCCTCACAGATTCAGGCTTTTAATCCCGTTTTTAAGTTTTTAAATTCAAATACAGCTTCTTCTACTGTTCCACATTTTCTCCAAAACAGACATAAAAACATTACGAGAGCAACTTTTAAGATTCATCTAAAAGCTCTTAGTCAGTTCATTTTAAGGATTGCACGAATATTTGAAGTAGCATCGAAAAATAAGGCTCGCACTGAGAGTGATGCTAATTCATCTAAATCTGCTGCTCACATCTTCTATGTTCGGTCATCGGATTAGCGTCTGAATGTAACTCCGCCCAAACTCGAGCGTAACAAAAATTCGTAACAGAGGGTTTGGGCCTAACAGAATTGTTAAATTCGTTTTTGCCAACCAATTTCCCACTGAAACAAGCCCCCACTCCTCAATTCCTCTGCTTTCATATTCAAATTCACTTCTAACAATCATTAATTTCTCGCCTTCACATATTAAAAAAGAAATAGCTCACCTAAAAAATTCACATTCGGTTGGCACTGATAACATTCCAAACTCACTTATTAAACAGTTAAGGGATTTTCCACTTTTACTAAGCAAGTTATTCTCAGTATTTCTCGAAAATGGTTTCTTCCCCGATTATTGGAAAACTTCTATTATAATACAAGTTTTTAAATCTAGTTCCCGACCTGACATTCATAATTATCGCGGTGTTCATAAAACGCCCTCTCTTGCTAAACTCTTCGAAAAAATTATTGAAAACAAATCACGGATTTTTGCATAAGTAATCAAATTATCAACTTTTCCCAGCACGACCTTTTACCGGACCGCTCTTGTGAAACCTGACACATGTCTTTTCTAAATCTTCTAACCTCTCTTCGTAATGATAATCAATCTGTAGTAGTTATCTATCTTGATCTTAGTAAGGCATTCGATAAAGTGCCTTATAGACGACTTATAGCTAAACTAGAAGCTATAGGATTTCGTAGTCCCCTTACTGACTTTATTAGATCATACCTAAATGATCGAAAGCAAAACGTTTTAGTAGGGTCCTCATACTCAAGTGCTACCCCGATTGTGAGTGGTGTCCTTCAAGGTACCGTATTAGGTCCTTTGTTGTTCTTACTGTATATAAAGGATATTTCATCGATATTTACACATTCTAAATCTACTATAATGCTGATAACCTCAAATGCGTGTATTCCTTCTCTAACTCTACGACCAAACGATGCCTAGAACAAATTTATTCGGACTTAGACGCTCTTTCGGCCTGGAGCTCCACATGGCTAATGGAGTTCTCACCTTCTAAGTGTCGCTACATGAGTTTTGGGCCTGTAAGGCTGCCGCAACCTGTTTTTAATTAAAGGTTGCTTTTATGACTGAATGTTCCTTCATCAAAGATCTTTCGCCTCATGCCGATAGAATTACGGCCAAATCTGCTTAGATTTGCGGCTTTATTTCTTTATACTTTCTACCTTCCTGAAATTAAATTAAGACTTTTATCGTATGTTTGTACTTCCCATTCTTGAATTTTGCTGTCCTTTCTTCGGTTTAATGAACGAATCTAGCCGTTCAAAAATTGAAAATTTCAAAGACATTTTCACAAAAACTCCTATTTCCGACTCTTTTAACTACTTCCTACTCAACAAGATGCCAGCTAATGAAGCTAAAATTTCTTTTGAGTTAGGAGACTGGAAGCAGCATTTTTGTCTCCTTTTCCGACTAATAATAGCTCAACTCTCCCCAAGCTTTCTTTAATTACCCCCTGTTAGTCTTCCTTATTGCCTAAGAAATTGTGCAATACTTATACCTCCCCCTGCATCCTTTACGTGTAAACGCTCTCTCTTATTTGCTTCTAGGTACAGCTTTCTTTGGAATAATTTGCCAATTCAAATAAGGTCATTAACAAGTCCATCTGCATTCAAGCGAAGACTGCACATTAATCATAACACTGATTCTATTAACCTTTTTTCCCTCATCTTTCCCCAGTAGCTTTCCTTAATGACTCAGAGAAAGGACAATCGGGAATTTAAGTGACCCTCCTGAAACTATATTTTCACTACCTCGAGTCCCCCATGAACCATGATGTCTTCTTTAACTCACCAGTCATCCAAACGATGAAGTCATTCGGACGTACACATTCGGTTGTCCACAGTCTAAAAATGCTGACTGTTTCTTTGTATACTTTACCATCATCAGAATTCAATTCTGGATCCTAAGATGCTGAGGCCTCAAGTTCATTGACGCATTTTTCTAGAGATTTTTGTTTCATACGCCTAAGTTATCAAGAACGAACCATCTCGAAGTTGCTATCAAGAACGAACCATCTCGAAGTTTCATTATCTAATTCTGAAATGCTAATGCAGTATTACCCCTACTCTACCACCTGACCATTTTTTCCAAGTCAGCTCTCTACCTTCTATTCGAAAATTAAGGCCTATTGAACTCTGCCTCCATTTTTAATGTAGGAGTTTATTTCACTACTTTTTTTTCTTATTCATCATTAATTTCACAACATCGCTAACTGTTATCCTAGCAGGACAAGTTCTGCCTACATTATTAAGTATTTGTCCCTTTTTCTGCACACATTGTCATAACTTTATTTCGTTACTAATGTTTGTTAAGACAGTGCCCTTGCCGGTGCTAACCAAATATAAATTCTAATAAATTCTAAATAAATAAATTTGTGGGAGGCTCTTGGTCTCGCCTGAACTGAAACCAACAGCCGTCCGTGCCTGGGCATCAAAGAATACGCAAATGCAATTTAAGGGTGTTTTCCAGGCCACTTTGAGTTTTCGATGCAAAGGCCTGCTCTCGTGACATTTACGTCTCGAATTCCATAAACGATGGGTTTGGCAACAAGACAATTTCTACAGTTGGGTCTGTTGAGTCGACCATCTCAGGAGATATGCTATGCTGCAAACATAACTGAAGAGAACCTGAGGAAAAACGTATGCCGAACACATGGAGATGTTAGTCGGAACGTGCCAAAAACTACACTTAATTTGAAGATGAATCCAGGGAAGAAGCCAGTATTCAGACAGAGCTGATCGTTCCATTTGCGGTACAATCAGCGGTTGAGGAAGAACTGGAGCGCTTACAGCAGACCACTGCATTATCTGCTCCACAAATTATTCAGCGTGGGCAGCCCCGGTAGAGGCAACCCAAGAAGCCTACCGAGAGAATAAGGTTGCGCAGATTACTCAGCTGGCTCGAATGACGCTTTAGAAGACTATCATTACCCTCTGCCGACTGTGAACACACCTGCAACGTTGAATGGAGAAAAACGTTTTTGTAAGTGATTGATCTTTTGGAGGCATATCTGACAGTAACCAGTTGATGAGGCCGCGCAGGAGATGCTGATAGTTAATACACATAAAAGGTCTATTCAAATATAATCGTCTCAACTATGGCGTCAAAACGGCACCCAGCATATTCCAACAGCTTATGGACACCATGCTAACAAATGCCCTGGGACCGTCGCCTACTCTGGATGACATTTTGGCAGTCGGTCGTACAGATGAGGAGGTGCTTTAGAGACTCGATAAGGTCATAGAAAATTTGATTGATTATGACCTGAAAATTAGCATGGAGAAGAGCAAGTTCCTTCGAAAAAGAAATCCACTATTTAGGATTTGTGGTAAGCGAGGCAGGACACTCACCAGATCCAGAGAGAGTTGCAGCATTCAAGAATGTGAAGGTGCCAAAGAATGTTCGCGAGCTAGAATCATTTTATGGGCTTGGCCAGCTACCACTCACCATTTTATTGCAGGGTTGCACAACTTAAAAGCCACCTTTAAAACCAATGGCTTTACAAAGATGCGCAAGTTGACTGGTTAACAGATTGTCTGGAAGCATTCGACAATATAAAGGAGAAGATTACTGAGTCAACTGTGCTCTAATATTTCGAAGCTGATAAAGATACTATCGTCCAGGCAGATGCCTATGAGTACGGGCTACGCAGCATTCTTATTCAGAAGGGTTCAGGTGGAACACTCTTTGCCCTAAATTAATGTCAAGAAAGCACTCACAGGCAGAAAGCAACTACAAGCAAATAGGAGAAAGAGGCACTGGGCAATCATCTTTGCAGTACAGAGATTTCTTCAGTCCATTTACAGTAGACGTTTCTGTCCTCCGTCATAGACCATCAGCCACTAGCCGACAGTTTTGCTACAAATCGGGGCATGCCCCCAGTACGTTGCGTGAAGAGGATACAAGGATGGATTACCACCCTCCTGAGTTATGACTTCGGCCAATTCAATACGATCCCACTAAGAAGCGTCTGCTTCAGGTACTTTAGCCTGACTGAGCGTAAGCAAAGAAAATCCGGAAGATGTGGTGATCGCAAGCTTTTTGGATACAAGAAGGCGACGATTTCAGAGTGCATTATCTGGCAGGTGCATCTCAAAGCCGAACATTTCAGGGCAAGCACCACAGCAGACCCACTCATTACGCCAGGTAAATGAGTTTATTCGGAACGGTTGGCCCAAGAAAATAAGGTACAACCAGCTCTAAGGCCCTTCAGGAACCGAAAGGAGCAGTTGTAAAATTACCGAAGAATGTATAATGTATGATAATAGAGTGGTGATTCGGAGACAAAGAGCAACAACAAGTTTTACGTGAACTTCACGGTGGGCACCAGAGTATGACACATTTGAAACAACTAGCCTGAAGGTACGTATTTTGGCCAGGAATTGATAACACTGTGGAATCTTTCGTCTCGAAGTTGCGGCCCATTTGGACGTTACGCTGAGAACCCACCAAAAAGTAATACTTGTGCCATGGCCGGAGGTGATGATACCGTGGACTAGAGTCCATATGAACTTCACTGGACCATTTTTTAACCGAATGTTTCCAGTATTGGTCGACGCATGGTCAAAGCGACTATAAGCTTTTGACGTCGTGGCAGCCATTGCCGAGGTCACAGCAAAAATACGGAAGAACTTATTTCCAGTTATAACATCCTTACAGAGATTTGATGGATAACGGCACCTAGTTTACGTCTTAAGTGTTCCGGACATTTGAGCCAGTAATGAAGAATCAGACAAAAAGACGTCACCGCCATTTCACCCCCAATCGAACGGTCAAGCAGAACGTTTTGCTGACACCTTTAAGAGAGCTATGATAAAGATTTGGAACACAGGAGTTAAAAATGGACTACCTCAACACTTTCTATCTGGCCTATGTAACAACCCCGATAAATGATCTTGGTGGTCAAAACACCAGCCGAAAGTTTTTGGGCAACAACCTATGTACGACTACAGACCTAAAACCAGAGGTTCGAGTTTCCCAACCGCCAAAAGGCTATTTTTGTTTTGTAGGGAAAAGAGGTTTTTGCCCGAAATTACAACCCTGGCGAGCAACCGTCGGTATATGGCACTGTCAGAATGTCGGAGGCATTGTCTTCGAGGTGGAAACGGCAACGGGGATAATTAAATGACATGCGGAACCAGATTAGACGGTGGTTCACCACGGATGGGCCAAATAGCTCCTGCAATTTGCTCTGTGGACTTTTGGGGTCCCCACCCCCAAAGCAGACACAAGGCCAACACCACCTTCCGTCCACAAAGAGCTATAGAAAAACACAACCGCCGAAAAACTCATCATGGACCCGAAGAAAATGTGATAATGTGCCCACCTTTCAAAAAGCGGGAGGTGTTACTGAGACGGGAACCACAGTTGAGTCGCGCCTAAGGCGAAAAGGGCACGTGATGACGCACGCCGAAACAGGCCAAAGCCAGCTAAAAACGCGTAGAAAACCAGGCAACCAATCAATGTGCGCCGCTTCAAACGAAAACGCGTGAAGCCCTGACGTATCGCTTTCAGCCCAAACTTTCGAGAAGTTTGCGCAAGGAGTTTCCTGGGCGTGAGATGCTACCAATCAATGTGAACCAATGCTTGCAGGCCAGCAGCGTAGCCCGCGAACGCTGCGCGTTCTTTGTCATGCCATTGACTGAACGTTTGAGAACACCCAGGACTCAATAAATAAACGAGTTTATGAGCTAGATTCCGCTGCTTCTGCCGGCCCAGAATAAAATGTTTTTCCAGATATCTCGTTTTGCTTCTCCTCTTCACACCCATCGGGATAGAACGTTAGATCTCACGATTTAGTGGTCATTTGTTATTATTTGCCCTGAGTCCACGATCTTAATTCTGCAGCCTTGCTCAGCAATTTTTCATTTCGTTTGAAAGCTTTCGGGCTGTTTGTCAATCTTGACTCTGGGAGCGCACGGTAAGTTCGCAGCCAGGAGCCATTTTGGTTTCCATTTCTGTAGCCAGGTCATTGATTCCTCGAATTCGTCGCTAGTGTGGATAAGTAAGCAACACGGGGGTCAGCGTAGTCGTGTTGCTTTTAGCATTTCTACCAGCGCTGAGAGTAGCAATTTCCGGCATTTTGCTTTTACTCTGGCCAGTCCGCTCTGGAGCAACTCATACCTGTTTTAGGGTAGAGCAGAGCAGCGTCAGCTGCCGCGGGACGTTGTTAGGAAGGGATTGACTCCAGTCTAGTGATCTGATGATATAGCTGTTCATTGAGTCCCGCTCCAAGCTTTCTCGATGATTGATGTGGACAAATGTTAGAATCGTGTGCTGGTTTGATGTTCAGTGTGAGCATGGATATTATTGTTTTGTGATCACATCAAACCACCCTATGCTATAGTGCTACGGCTAGTAGGCGAAATATCATTTTGTGAGAATGATGTCGAGATGCGCTGTATCCTCGGGTAGGTTTAATCGAATATTTGAGTCCGAAGTTGGTGATGGTGTAAATGGTGAAAGATAACAGTATGTTATGTTTCGGTTGTGGCTGAGTACTCGATCCAGTTAATTTGTGGGCGATTTAAATCACTCCGTTATTATCTTATATATTCACCGTCGGCGTTTAATATATTGTCCATTAAGAAGTTATATCAGTATCATCACTACTGACAGGGTGAGAGTAGAGACCTCCTCTGATTAATATATATGTGGTAAAACAAGCTCCAGTGAAAGAGACTCCATTAGGAACATCAAGAGCACTTTGTTAAGGTGTAGTTTTGATGTAGATAAAAATATCCTCCACCTCGTTAAGTTAAGTGGTCCTGATTAAAGTAGGTAGTTTACGGTAAAACAGTGACTCATTTAGATATCAATTCAATTGCCCATGTTTCAATGATGCAGATGATATCCGGGTTATAAATTTCTTAACAGGTTTTGAGTTGAGACATTTTACGAACTATCGATCTTGCTAGAGCTATGGCCTTTGGACATTGGACATGGCGATGATGGGCCGTGGTGACAACTCTCTAGGTGCTGCATGTTTGGTGGGCAAAAGCGGTGGAATCTCGAGTGGATTGCTGGGAAGAAGCTGACGGGCACCGGTGGGATTTGGGGTGTAGGTTAGGTCTGCTGCGCGGTAGAGTGGACTGATTAGGATGCAATTGTGTCTAATTGGGGGATTTCTCTTGGGAATGCGTTGTGCCAAGGTATCGGTTAGATGGTCGTGAGATCCCATGTTATTTGGTAAACATAACGCTCCAGGTTACGCAGCCATCGAGTTTGAGTAGCCCTCGGCGGTACCGGGTACGTTTATCTTTTCCCGCGATGCTGGGCCAGTTAGATTCTGAGCATACCTTTACTCGTTCGTTCCTTTATGTAAATAGGGGCCTTTTGGTCGGCAAACGGCGTGCGCTCATAATGCTTTTTGGGATAGCGAGAACCGCATTCGCATGTCCCTCTCCAACCGGTAGTATCTGGACACGGAGGTAAGCCGGAGTTTAGATTTTTGGGTAATGGGCTTCTGTGTGAGTTAGTGCGGTTGCTCTGCTCCTCACGGTCTCGCTGCAGTCATTTTGAGTCACTTTTCAGTCATTATTGGTGTCACTGTAGTCAGCTATATTATTATCTGG
>WEDG01011818.1:0-32838 GCA_017591395.1 Schistocephalus solidus | reverse complement strand
TGGCCGTCGTCGGCCGGTCATGCCCAGTCCCGGGGTGTGGCTGGGTTCGGACCCACGACCTTTGGTAGTTTGGGTCGAACGGCTCTGCCGATTGCACGGGCTCGTGTTTTGAATCGGTTGTGATCGGGAATATGATGATAGTGTGGTGCTCACCGATCTGCTTAAGGAACATGCATGTTCCGTTGTGCCCTGGAGCTCAAACTAGAGCCCTCGCAGGCGGTCGCTTAGCGACATGTAGCATATGTTGTTATAGTGGAACCGACAAAGAGAAAGGGAGACCGGAATGGCCATTTCTGGCTTATTAGCCGTCATCAGCCAGTCATACCCAATCCCAAGTGTGGCACACCTGGGATTCGAACCCGCGACCTTTGGTATTTGAGTCGAACGCTCTACCATTGAGCCACGGGCTCGTTGTTTTTGTCGGTTGTGATCGGGAATATGATGATAGTGTGGGGCTCACCGATCTGCTTAAGGAACATGCATGTTCCGTTGTGCCCTGGAGCTCAAACTAGAGCCCTCGCAGGCGGTCGCTTAGCGACATGTAGCATATGTTGTTATAGTGGAACCGACAAAGACAAGGGAGACCGGAATGGCCATTTCTGGCTTATTAGCCGTCATCAGCCAGTCATACCCAATCCCAAGTGTGGCACACCTGGGATTCGAACCCGCGACCTTTGGTATTTGAGTCGAACGCTCTACCATTGAGCCACGGGCTCGTTGTTTTTAGTCGGTTGTGATCGGGAATATGATGATAGTGTGGTGCTCACCGATCTGCTTAAGGAACATGCATGTTCCGTTGTGCCCTGGAGCTCAAACTAGAGCCCTCGCAGGCGGTCGCTTAGCGACGTGTAGCATATGTTGTTATAGTGGAACCGACAAAGACAAGGGAGAACGGAATGGCCATTTCTGGCTTATTAGCCGTCATCAGCCAGTCATACCCAATCCCAAGTGTGGCACACCTGGGATTCGAACCCGCGACCTTTGGTATTTGAGTCGAACGCTCTACCATTGAGCCACGGGCTCGTTGTTTTTGTCGGTTGTGATCGGGAATATGATGATAGTGTGGGGCTCACCGATCTGCTTAAGGAACATGCATGTTCCGTTGTGCCCTGGAGCTCAGACTAGAGCCCTCGCAGGCGGTCGCATAGCGACATGTAGCATATGTTGTTATAGTGGAACCGACAAAGACAAGGGAGACCGGAATGGCCATTTCTGGCTTATTAGCCGTCATCAGCCAGTCATACCCAATCCCAAGTGTGGCACACCTGGGATAAGAACCCGCGACCTTTGGTATTTGAGTCGAACATTCTACCATTGAGCCACGGGCTCGTTGTTTTGTCGGTTGTGATCAGGGAATATGATGATAGTGTGGGGCTCACCGATCTGCTTAAAGGAACATGCATGTTCCGTTGTGCCCTGGAGCTCAAACTAGAGCCCTCGCAGGCGGTCGCATAGCGACGTGTAGCATATGTTGTTATAGTGGAACCGACAAAGACAAGGGAGACCGGAATGGCCATTTCTGGCTTATTAGCCGTCATCAGCCAGTCATACCCAATCCCAAGTGTGGCACACCTGGGATTCGAACCCGCGACCTTTGGTATTTGAGTCGAACGCTCTACCATTGAGCCACGGGCTCGTTGTTTTGTCGGTTGTGATCGGGAATATGATGATAGTGTGGTGCTCACCGATCTGCTTAAGGAACATGCATGTTCCGTTGTGCCCTGGAGCTCAAACTAGAGCCCTCGCAGGCGGTCGCTTAGCGACATGTAGCATATGTTGTTATAGTGGAACCGACAAAGACAAGGGGAGACCGGAATGGCCATTTCTGGCTTATTAGCCGTCATCAGCCAGTCATACCCAATCCCAAGTGTGGCACACCTGGGATTCGAACCCGCGACCTTTGGTATTTGAGTCGAACGTTTCTACCATTGAGCCACGGGCTCGTTGTTTTTTTGTCGGTTGTGATCGGGAATATGATGATAGTGTGGGGCTCACCGATTCGCTTAAGGAACATGCATGTTCCGTTGTGCCCTGGAGCTCAAACTAGAGCCCTCGCAGGCGGTCGCTTAGCGACATGTAGCATATGTTGTTATAGTGGAACCGACAAAGACAAGGGGAGACCGGAATGGCCATTTCTGGCTTATTAGCCGTCATCAGACAGTCATACCCAATCCCAAGTGTGGCACACCTGGGATTCGAACCCGCGACCTTTGGTATTTGAGTCGAACGCTCTACCATTGAGCCACGGGGCTCGTTGTTTTTGTCGGTTGTGATCGGGGAATATGATGATAGTGTGGGGCTCACCGATCTGCTTAAGGAACATGCATGTTCCGTTGTGCCCTGGAGCTCAAACTAGAGCCCTCGCAGGCGGTCGCTTAGCGACATGTAGCATATGTTGTTATAGTGGAACCGACAAAGACAAGGGAGACCGGAATGGCCATTTCTGGCTTATTAGCCGTCATCAGCCAGTCATACCCAATCCCAAGTGTGGCACACCTGGGATTCGAACCCGCGACCTTTGGTATTTGAGTCGAACGCTCTACCATTGAGCCACGGGCTCGTTGTTTTTGTCGGTTGTGATCGGGAATATGATGATAGTGTGGTGGTCACCGATCTGCTTAGCGAACATGCATGTTCCGTTGTGCCCTGGAGCTCAGACTGGAGCCCTCGCAGGCGGTCGCATAGCGACGTGTAGCATATGTTGTTATAGTGGAACCGACAAAGAGCAAGGGGAGACCGGAATGGCCATTTCTGGCTTATTAGCCGTCATCAGCCAGTCATACCCAATCCCAAGTGTGGCACACCTGGGATTCGAACCCGCGACCTTTGGTATTTGAGTCGAACGCTCTACCATTGAGCCACGGGCTCGTTGTTTTTGTCGGTTGTGATCGGGAATATGATGATAGTGTGGGGCTCACCGATCTGCTTAAGGAACATGCATGTTCCGTTGTGCCCTGGAGCTCAAACTAGAGCCCTCGCAGGCGGTCGCTTAGCGACATGTAGCATATGCTGTTATAGTGGAACCGACAAAGACAAGGGAGACCGGAATGGCCATTTCTGGCTTATTAGCCGTCATCAGCCAGTCATACCCAATCCCAAGTGTGGCACACCTGGGATTCGAACCCGCGACCTTTGGTATTTGAGTCGAACGCTCTACCATTGAGCCACGGGCTCGTTGTTTTTGTCGGTTGTGATCGGGAATATGATGATAGTGTGGGGCTCACCGATCTGCTTAAGGGAACATGCATGTTCCGTTGTGCCCTGGAGCTCAAACTAGAGCCCTCGCAGGCGGTCGCTTAGCGACATGTAGCATATGTTGTTATAGTGGAACCGACAAAGACAAGGGAGACCGGAATGGCCATTTCTGGCTTATTAGCCGTCATCAGCCAGTCATACCCAATCCCAAGTGTGGCACACCTGGGATTCGAACCCGCGACCTTTGGTATTTGAGTCGAACGTCTACCATTGAGCCACGGGGCTCGTTGTTTTTGTCGGTTGTGATCGGGAATATGATGATAGTGTGGGGCTCACCGATCTGCTTAAGGAACATGCATGTTCCGTTGTGCCCTGGAGCTCAAACTAGAGCCCTCGCAGGCGGTCGCTTAGCGACATGTAGCATATGTTGTTATAGTGGAACCGACAAAGAGACAAGGGGAGACCGGAATGGCCATTTCTGGCTTATTAGCCGTCATCAGCCAGTCATACCCAATCCCAAGTGTGGCACACCTGGGATTCGAACCCGCGACCTTTGGTATTTGAGTCGAACGCTCTACCATTGAGCCACGGGCTCGTTGTTTTTGTCGGTTGTGATCGGGAATATGATGATAGTGTGGGGCTCACCGATCTGCTTAAGGAACATGCATGTTCCGTTGTGCCCTGGAGCTCAAACTAGAGCCCTCGCAGGCGGTCGCTTAGCGACATGTAGCATATGTTGTTATAGTGGAACCGACAAAGACAAGGGAGACCGGAATGGCCATTTCTGGCTTATTAGCCGTCATCAGCCAGTCATACCCAATCCCAAGTGTGGCACACCTGGGATTCGAACCCGCGACCTTTGGTATTTGAGTCGAACGCTCTACCATTGAGCCACGGGCTCGTTGTTTTTGTCGGTTGTGATCGGGAATATGATGATAGTGTGGGGCTCACCGATCTGCTTAAGGAACATGCATGTTCCGTTGTGCCCTGGAGCTCAAACTAGAGCCCTCGCAGGCGGTCGCTTAGCGACATGTAGCATATGTTGTTATAGTGGAACCGACAAAGACAAGGGGAGACCGGAATGGCCATTTCTGGCTTATTAGCCGTCATCAGCCAGTCATACCCAATCCCAAGTGTGGCACACCTGGGATTCGAACCCGCGACCTTTGGTATTTGAGTCGAACGCTCTACCATTGAGCCACGGGCTCGTTGTTTTGTCGGTTGTGATCGGGAATATGATGATAGTGTGGGGCTCACCGATCTGCTTAAGGAACATGCATGTTCCGTTGTGCCCTGGAGCTCAAACTAGAGCCCTCGCAGGCGGTCGCTTAGCGACATGTAGCATATGTTGTTATAGTGGAACCGACAAAGACAAGGGAGACCGGAATGGCCATTTCTGGCTTATTAGCCGTCATCAGCCAGTCATACCCAATCCCAAGTGTGGCACACCTGGGATTCGAACCCGTGACCTTTGGTATTTGAGTCGAACGTCTCTACCATTGAGCCACGGGCTCGTTGTTTTTGTCGGTTGTGATCGGGAATATGATGATAGTGTGGGGCTCACCGATCTGCTTAAGGAACATGCATGTTCCGTTGTGCCCTGGAGCTCAAACTAGAGCCCTCGCAGGCGGTCGCTTAGCGACATGTAGCATATGTTGTTATAGTGGAACCGACAAAGACAAGGGGAGACCGGAATGGCCATTTCTGGCTTATTAGCCGTCATCAGCCAGTCATACCCAATCCCAAGTGTGGCACACCTGGGATTCGAACCCGCGACCTTTGGTATTTGAGTCGAACGCTCTACCATTGAGCCACGGGCTCGTTGTTTTTGTCGGTTGTGATCGGGAATATGATGATAGTGTGGGGCTCACCGATCTGCTTAAGGAACATGCATGTTCCGTTGTGCCCTGGAGCTCAAACAAGAGCCCTCACAGGCGGTCGCTTAGCGACATGTAGCATATGTTGTTATAGTGGAACCGACAAAGACAAGGGAGACCGGAATGGCCATTTCTGGCTTATTAGCCGTCATCAGCCAGTCATACCCAATCCCAAGTGTGGCACACCTGGGATTCGAACCCGCGACCTTTGGTATTTGAGTCGAACGCTCTACCATTGAGCCACGGGCTCGTTGTTTTTGTCGGTTGTGATCGGGAATATGATGATAGTGTGGGGCTCACCGATCTGCTTAAGGAACATGCATGTTCCGTTGTGCCCTGGAGCTCAAACTAGAGCCCTCGCAGGCGGTCGCTTAGCGACATGTAGCATATGTTGTTATAGTGGAACCGACAAAGACAAGGGAGACCGGAATGGCCATTTCTGGCTTATTAGCCGTCATCAGCCAGTCATACCCAATCCCAAGTGTGGCACACCTGGGATTCGAACCCGCGACCTTTGGTATTTGAGTCGAACGCTCTACCATTGAGCCACGGGCTCGTTGTTTTTGTCGGTTGTGATCGGGAATATGATGATAGTGTGGGGCTCACCGATCTGCTTAAGGAACATGCATGTTCCGTTGTGCCCTGGAGCTCAAACTAGAGCCCTCGCAGGCGGTCGCTTAGCGACATGTAGCATATGTTGTTATAGTGGAACCGACAAAGACAAGGGAGACCGGAATGGCCATTTCTGGCTTATTAGCCGTCATCAGCCAGTCATACCCAATCCCAAGTGTGGCACACCTGGGATTCGAACCCGCGACATTTGGTATTTGAGTCGAACGCTCTACCATTGAGCCACGGGCTCGTTGTTTTTGTCGGTTGTGATCGGGAATATGATGATAGTGTGGGGCTCACCGATCTGCTTAAGGAACATGCATGTTCCGTTGTGCCCTGGAGCTCAAACAAGAGCCCTCACAGGCGGTCGCTTAGCGACATGTAGCATATGTTGTTATAGTGGAACCGACAAAGACAAGGGAGACCGGAATGGCCATTTCTGGCTTATTAGCCGTCATCAGCCAGTCATACCCAATCCCAAGTGTGGCACACCTGGGATTCGAACCCGCGACCTTTGGTATTTGAGTCGAACGCTTTCTACCATTGAGCCACGGGCTCGTTGTTTTTGTCGGTTGTGATCGGGAATATGATGATAGTGTGGGGCTCACCGATCTCGCTTAAGGAACATGCATGTTCCGTTGTGCCCTGGAGCTCAAACTAGAGCCCTCGCAGGCGGTCGCTTAGCGACATGTAGCATATGTTGTTATAGTGGAACCGACAAAGACAAGGGAGACCGGAATGGCCATTTCTGGCTTATTAGCCGTCATCAGCCAGTCATACCCAATCCCAAGTGTGGCACACCTGGGATTCGAACCCGCGACCTTTGGTATTTGAGTCGAACGTTTCTACCATTGAGCCACGGGCTCGTTGTTTTTGTCGGTTGTGATCGGGAATATGATGATAGTGTGGGGCTCACCGATCTGCTTAAGGAACATGCATGTTCCGTTGTGCCCTGGAGCTCAAACTAGAGCCCTCGCAGGCGGTCGCTTAGCGACATGTAGCATATGTTGTTATAGTGGAACCGACAAAGACAAGGGAGACCGGAATGGCCATTTCTGGCTTATTAGCCGTCATCAGCCAGTCATACCCAATCCCAAGTGTGGCACACCTGGGATTCGAACCCGCGACCTTTGGTATTTGAGTCGAACGTTTCACCATTGAGCCACGGGCTCGTTGTTTTTGTCGGTTGTGATCGGGAATATGATGATAGTGTGGGGCTCACCGATCTGCTTAAGGAACATGTATGTTCCGTTGTGCCCTGGAGCTCAAAACTAGAGCCCTCGCAGGCGGTCGCTTAGCGACATGTAGCATATGTTGTTATAGTGGAACCGACAAAGACAAGGGAGACCGGAATGGCCATTTCTGGCTTATTAGCCGTCATCAGCCAGTCATACCCAATCCCAAGTGTGGCACACCTGGGATTCGAACCCGCGACCTTTGGTATTTGAGTCGAACGCTCTACCATTGAGCCACGGGCTCGTTGTTTTTGTCGGTTGTGATCGGGAATATGATGATAGTGTGGGGCTCACCGATCTGCTTTAAGGAACATGCATGTTCCGTTGTGCCCTGGAGCTCAAACTAGAGCCCCTCGCAGGCGGTCGCTTAGCGACATGTAGCATATGTTGTTATAGTGGAACCGACAAAGACAAGGGAGACCGGAATGGCCATTTCTGGCTTATTAGCCGTCATCAGCCAGTCATACCCAATCCCAAGTGTGGCACACCTGGGATTCGAACCCGCGACCTTTGGTATTTGAGTCGAACGCTCTACCATTGAGCCACGGGCTCGTTGTTTTTGTCGGTTGTGATCGGGAATATGATGATAGTGTGGGGCTCACCGATCTGCTTAAGGAACATGCATGTTCCGTTGTGCCCTGGAGCTCAAACTAGAGCCCTCGCAGGCGGTCGCTTAGCGACATGTAGCATATGTTGTTATAGTGGAACCGACAAAGACAAGGGAGACCGGAATGGCCATTTCTGGCTTATTAGCCGTCATCAGCCAGTCATACCCAATCCCAAGTGTGGCACACCTGGGATTCGAACCCGCGACCTTTGGTATTTGAGTCGAACGCTCTACCATTGAGCCACGGGCTCGTTGTTTTTGTCGGTTGTGATCGGGAATATGATGATAGTGTGGGGCTCACCGATTTGCTTAAGGAACATGCATGTTCCGTTGTGCCCTGGAGCTCAAACTTGAGCCTCGCAGGCGCTCGCTTAGCGACATGTAGCATATGTTGTTATAGTGGAACCGACAAAGACAAGGGAGACCGGAATGGCCATTTCTGGCTTATTAGCCGTCATCAGCCAGTCATACCCAATCCCAAGTGTGGCACACCTGGGATTCGAACCCGCGACCTTTGGTATTTGAGTCGAACGCTTTCTACCATTGAGCCAGGGGCCGTTGTTTTTGTCGGTTGTGATCAGGAATATGATGATAGTGTGGGGCTCACCGATCTGCTTAAGGAACATGCATGTTCCGTTGTGCCCTGGAGCTCAAACTAGAGCCCTCGCAGGCGGTCGCTTAGCGACATGTAGCATATGTTGTTATAGTGGAACCGACAAAGACAAGGGAGACCGGAATGGCCATTTCTGGCTTATTAGCCGTCATCAGCCAGTCATACCCAATCCCAAGTGTGGCACACCTGGGATTCGAACCCGCGACCTTTGGTATTTGAGTCGAACGCTTCTACCATTGAGCCACGGGCTCGTTGTTTTGTCGGTTGTGATCGGGAATATGATGATAGTGTGGGGCTCACCGATCTCGCTTAAGGAACATGCATGTTCCGTTGTGCCCTGGAGCTCAAACTAGAGCCCTCGCAGGCGGTCGCTTAGCGACATGTAGCATATGTTGTTATAGTGGAACCGACAAAGACAAGGGAGACCGGAATGGCCATTTCTGGCTTATTAGCCGTCATCAGCCAGTCATACCCAATCCCAAGTGTGGCACACCTGGGATTCGAACCCGCGACCTTTGGTATTTGAGTCGAACGCTCTACCATTGAGCCACGGGCTCGTTGTTTTTGTCGGTTGTGATCGGGAATATGATGATAGTGTGGGGCTCACCGATCTCGCTTAAGGAACATGCATGTTCCGTTGTGCCCTGGAGCTCAAACTAGAGCCCTCGCAGGCGGTCGCTTAGCGACATGTAGCATATGTTGTTATAGTGGAACCGACAAAGACAAGGGAGACCGGAATGGCCATTTCTGGCTTATTAGCCGTCATCAGCCAGTCATACCCAATCCCAAGTGTGGCACACCTGGGATTCGAACCCGCGACCTTTGGTATTTGAGTCGAACGCTTTCTACCATTGAGCCACGGGCTCGTTGTTTTGTCGGTTGTGATCGGGAATATGATGATAGTGTGGGGCTCACCGATCTGCTTAAGGAACATGCATGTTCCGTTGTGCCCTGGAGCTCAGACTAGAGCCCTCGCAGGCGGTCGCTTAGCGACATGTAGCATATGTTGTTAGAGTGGAACCGACAAAAGACAAGGGAGACCGGAATGGCCATTTCTGGCTTATTAGCCGTCATCAGCCAGTCATACCCAATCCCAAGTGTGGCACACCTGGGATTCGAACCCGCGACCTTTGGTATTTGAGTCGAACGCTTTCTACCATTGAGCCACGGGCTCGTTGTTTTTGTCGGTTGTGATCGGGAATATGATGATAGTGTGGGGCTCACCGATCTCGCTTAAGGAACATGCATGTTCCGTTTGTGCCCTGGAGCTCAAACTAGAGCCCTCGCAGGCGGTCGCTTAGCGACATGTAGCATATGTTGTTATAGTGGAACCGACAAAGACAAGGGAGACCGGAATGGCCATTTCTGGCTTATTAGCCGTCATCAGTCAGTCATACCCAATCCCAAGTGTGGCACACCTGGGATTCGAACCCGCGACCTTTGGTATTTGAGTCGAACGCTCTACCATTGAGCCACGGGCTCGTTGTTTTTGTCGGTTGTGATCGGGAATATGATGATAGTGTGGGGCTCACCGATCTCGCTTAAGGAACATGCATGTTCCGTTGTGCCCTGAGCTCAAACTAGAGCTCCCTCGCAGGCGGTCGCTTAGGGACATGTAGCATATGTTGTTATAGTGGAACCGACAAAGACAAGGAGACCGGAATGGCCATTTCTGGCTTATTAGCCGTCATCAGCCAGTCATACCCAATCCCAAGTGTGGCACACCTGGGATTCGAACCCGCGACCTTTGGTATTTGAGTCGAACGTTTCACCATTTAGCCACGGGCTCGTTGTTTTTGTCGGTTGTGATCGGGAATATGATGATAATACCAAAGCTAGTCGCGGCGAATCCCAGGTGTGCCACACTTGGGATTGGGTATGACTGGCTGATGACGGCTAATAAGCCAGAAATGGCCATTCCGGTCTCCCTTTGTCTTTGTCGGTTCCACTTCCATCATATGCAACACGTCGCTAAGCGACCGCCTGCGAGGGCTCTAGTTTGAGCTCCAGGGCACAACGGAACATGCATGTTCCTTAAGCAGATCGGTGAGCCCCACACTATCATATATATATATATATATATATAAAGCAATACACTGAAAAGTATTGCGCCGGCAAACGACGTTTTATGCTTATCCTCAACAATATAATGAGCATTGGAGTTCAAATCAAATATCATCAGGAGATCAGCCATCACATGCTCATGTCGTGCGCTGGACACTTAAAAATAAGGATATTTTCTTCAAAAGCTGCTTCGATAGAAAACGCAAACTGAGTCAAGTTTCTACCAACACCAGAGTAACTTCTCAATAAGAATCTTCAGTTAACATTTCAGTACGTGCTAGAGAATCATCTTCGTCTCCTGTTTTCAACATCTACATTGATATTGATGTTTATAGACGCCGGTGGGTGTGATGGCTAAACAAGGAAACGTCGATACTCCTTTCTGTGTCTCTAATTACTTAAAGAACTACTATGCTACGGAATACATCTGAAACTTGTTGGCATAAATGACTCTGAACTTCTGTCCTCCGAATCTTTATATTAACCGAGAAATTTCTACTGGACGTCCCTTCGATCGAAACAGGTATCCAAAAACCTAAGAGTAGATGCTCTCATGCGTGAGCGGCATTGTTTGCGTAGATGCCCGTAACCGCAAGAATATTATTTTAAAAGGGCAAATTTCAAGTCTAGAAATGAAGGTTTCTTTAAAAAGTTTTCCATGGGTCCAACAAAGACAGCTGTCAGTAATCCAATATGACCCTCGTTTTCGGGATGCTTGTGCACTTCGGTAAACTGCATCGAGAAAGTTAAGGAGATTCATTCCCTGTGTTAAACGTAATCTGCTGGATCAACAGACATGTACTTCGGTGCGTTGGCGGCCTTTTCGGGTGGCCACTGGGCCGTCTGCGATCCGGGCAGGGGAGGCTCAGTGATGCCGTGAAGAGATATATCGTGCCAAAAGCGTGATGGTATGAAGCCCAAGCATAAACGAACAATCTTCCTCTTCATGTCTGGTGCCGAAATATGGCAACAAGCTCGCATCCTATTGGCTGCCAGATAGTAGTTGTTTAGACCAATCAGACAGTTCGAGAAGAGGTGGGCAAGAAAATCCACTGCGTCCCTGTACACCTCTGCACTCTCCAAACTGGAAGCGCCGCCTGCCAGACGAAAAGCCAATTCTTTCTGGCACCAGCGCTGGAAACCGTTCCATAATAAAGGCATAGGTGGCATTCTGTGCGGCTAGCGAACCAACAAAACTGGCTTTAAGTTCCTTGGCCACGAAATCATAGGTGACAGGATTGCAAACGCCTACTATCGGGGTTACAGGAAAATCCTCCTGCGAAAGCAGTCCACACAGCTCTTCAGAAGCCAGAAGAGGTGGGTACTCCAGGCGCAGGAGAAAGAGTTGCAGAAGGAGGCACAGCTGTGTGGGTGAAGCCTCGTCCAGTTCGCGTCCAATAAAGGCCGCGTGGAAGTCGCTTCCGTGGATGAGGGCACTCAATAGGACCTCGCTAGCTTGAAGGAGGTCCATAGTGTAACCGTTGAAGAGGCTAGGTAGTGGAGGAATGAACTTATCCATTCTCTCCAGAAGGAGGACAATGATATCTGGGACTTGAAGGAACCCGGGAGTCTGCATGCTTGCATAACTGACGGACTTTGGAAATTGTGTAAAGGGTTCAACAAAGCCCGCATCCTCGTAGATGGCGGGGAAGTTTGGTACATGATGGGGGTCATTACCCTTGCCGGAGGGCTTGCAACTGATGGGCTCGACGCGTAGTCGCGGCATCTAGCCGAACTGACGGTGTCACGCCGTCAAGAGAATCGATAAACTGCACGTGATTTGAAGTTGGCGTTAGAAAGTCAAGCACGGAAGCTTTATGCAAAAGCGGGCAACAGCTATGGGTCCGTTTAGCTTAATGTGGCAGAAATTTGCAGCCAGGCAAGCTACATCACTCCCAAAGCACTAGAAATATGCAACCAAAAAAACAAACAGCACGGCAATGTCTTTTGTAGGCCTGTTCATCCATGTGGTCTGGTGACGTAAAATGTTTCTTCTTTCAATAACCACCGGCCGGCCAAGACTTTTGTGATAACTTACATAAACACAAAACGAAGCTAAAGACTATGGTTTTGACTTATTGAACTGAAGCAAACGATCTTAACCGAAATTGTAGGCACTATCAGTGAATGCGGTGTATGTGATTTATCCAGAAAACCAGATGTGTACCTCTGAGTAAGAAAAAACAGAAGCATAAAAGATAGCAAATATGTGACATTCCAGAAAAAATTCGCAAGACGGACCAAGCCCGAGGACGCATCATACGGTGCTCTAAAGTGTAAATGGGACCTCAGGTTAGACTGCCTCTTGGGTGGAGGGAGGGAGGCGGGAAGAAGTCGGAGTTTACGGCCCGAAAGTGTGGGCAGCGCGCTGTGCTGTTAGTCGTCCACCTTTCGCCCAAATGACGCCTAACATTGGTAAGAATTGAATGTGTCATTCCCGCTCTGTGGTTTTTTGTTTCAAAGTTTCTAATGCTCATGACTGAATTAACACCCCGCTTTCAACCTCCTTGCCCTTCGTAATGTGGGGTCATGAAAAACGGGCCGGTCTCAATAACTTCCTAGCCAATCTCCGTGCTCGGTCATCGTGTCCCAGGTTGCACGAACAAACCCAATAGAAATGAATCCTGCTGCTATTTCGGACTGATTCAATGCCTTGCTAAAGAGAGATACCGCAGTCATTTGCCTCCAGGAGAGAGCATCAGTCCGTTACATGCAAGAACTCAGTTAACCTCGGGATCTGCGCATGTCGCTTTGATCCAGAAAATCTGCGCGCTTTGTAGAGAAAAGACTTTTGCATTAATGAGAAATTCTGGTTGGAAGAAAATCCGACTTCCAACATTTAACGGTCGCGCCGTCCACTACCCGCAACCCGCTTACCAGGAAGACCGAGTTTACTTGCCATATAACGCGCTATACTACGGATTTTTGGATGTCTCTACTGCAACTAGAAGACCGATATGACATCTATAATAAAGAATGTTTTGCTAACGACAAGAGCTGTTCTTCTTTTCAGTTCTTTTATTCACCGACGTCTTAGAAGTAAAGTATCATCTACCTCCCAATAGCCTATCTCAAAATCGCGCAATTTCCTGTATATTAGGTGTTTATTAAGAGAATTTTACTAGTGGCCAGTATAGCAACAAATAAATATAATTTCCTCGGACGCAGCCAACGATAACCACTATTGTTCACAGAGTCTGATGGTGACAGGCACGTTACTTTTTCTGCAATGAATCAGACTTGCGATACATCCTACTTACTCCAGCTGCCAAAAACACAGTTTGACCACCACGTTCGACAAGGTTTCTCGTGTGCTCCACAGCATGGTGGTGCAGGGACCGTGACTTGCACTGGATTTTAGTGAGAGCAGCCTTGCGCTGCATCGACCTCACTCTCTGTTGCAGTTGCCCACCTGAAGCCTGTGTCAAGCCAGGGTCAATAAGACTGGAGATGGGAGATAATGCAGACCCACGCACTGTGACCAACCACACGCCAGAACACAAGAGCAAAGGGGAGGTGCCTGGGATCCCAGCTGTGTGTGAGTGCCATACAGTCCATATTAAGATGGAGCCGTTGCAGTCTGACTCTCAGGCCAGGGGAGCCCGTCAGATGGCAACTGCCCACACGATAGTTCAACCGTCGTAGTCCGACGATGTCCACCATATGCTCCATGGAAGGGTGGAGCAGGGACGATGACTTGCGCGTGAATTAGTTTTAAGTGATAGTAGCCCACACAAACCTTGATACAAGAACAATGCAGAATGAAGGCGACTGAATACGGTGAGGACGCGGTGGCCATCGATAGTGAAGTCCCGTCTACAGGTGTGATGAACCCTACACACATGACCCGGTTTTTAATGAGGGGATATCGACACTCAAATAACATAAAACCCCATGAAAATAATAAAAAATAAAGTGTCTGATGTGCTTTCACCCCTCCTCCCCTTGGTAGCATGTTCGAGTCAAGTCTACTGGGGGATGAAAGGACCGAAACGACGGGAAAAAATCCGCACACCGATACCCACACATACGGTGCACCACTCTTCCTTGCCCTCATTAACCAAATTCATGCCAACTGGGGCTACTGAGACGCAATCGCTGAGACAATAACTTGGCTCGAATCACGTTTCGGATTTACGCTCGAACCCAGCCTCAGAGACAGCAGCAGATACGGGTAATTCGGACACAAGAAATAGCAGTATTTACAGAATACAGTCACTATGCTACCGCATGCCGATGACAATTAACGACTCCCTCTCGTCGAGAATGGTTGCCATCTTGTGCAGTAATCGCTAGATTGTCGGCACGCGCGTCCTGATCTTTTGAAATTTCATCATCCGTCTTGATGATTGGCGTGATGATTGCTCGGTCATCTGGCTCACCGGCATTGGCTTTGGAAAGCGTGTTGGCCTTTGCGCTCCCCGATATTATTTAATTATCGAAAAAGAGGTAAATGTGCCTATTACTCCAGTAAGGCCCTAGAAGATGTTTGAATGACTTTAATACTTTTGAGTTTTACAATGACACCCTACTTGTATTTACTGTCTGAAAACCTGTTTTTATTTCTGGTCGCTGTTTTATGGAGCTGGGTGCGTGATTTCAACCAGCAGTGTGTCGCTACTGTACGTTCAGTTCTACTGGTTAGACTTTCATCCATTGCAGCAGAACGTCACCGAAGGAGCTGGATTTCTGCACTTTCGATAATTTTATCGTCGTATCGTTACACGACTCTCTGTGGGGACAGCGGTCTAGGGCATTCCATTTTCATTAAATAATGCAGCGCATCTCATTACTTGGGTTGGTTACTATGCCCAGAGATCCTACTTGCTAGCTAAGCATAAATCCTTATAAAAATCTACTGCAACGTGACTTCGTTGAAGTAAAAATCTCGACAGCACGCGTGACTCGGTGCAACGTCACGGAAGTAAAAATGCCCTCAACGTTCAATTCCAAATACTGTGCACTTATGGACCAGATTAGCTTGGCAGCATCAGACCCTGGGTGGCGGACACTTCATATCCAACTTTGGACGGGAGGCTTATACAGATATCTCTATTCGATCGCGGCGGGTTGCGTTGCAGAAATCTCTGCAAAATGTGAAAATCCGCAAGCTGAAATCCCTTTGCTTTTACGAGTATCTTCGTTTATATTTAGCCCTTATAAACCCTCCCGCATTCTTATAAACGTTTCCCAGATGGTTACAGAGCATAAAACCTTCATACTATCTAAGATATTCAGTAATATTCATTGGATTGGTGCACGCAAACGCACTGTTTATATACTACCCAGAAGTATACGTATCGCGTATCATAGTGGGTCTTTAGGTAATACGGAATACAGCCATCCGCGAATAGCATCTTGTGTAAGAAATTAATGAAGCAAAGCAAAAGAGAAAGGATGTACGAGAAATAAAAATTCATCTTGTCCACGGAACTCCACGATATATATTCATATATTTTTTTGAGTAGAACCGATAAAGACAAGGGAGACCGGAATGGCCATTTCTGGCTTATTAGCCATCATCAGCCAGTCATACCTAATCCCAAGTGTGGACCACAGAGCAACGAGCCCGTGGCTCAATGGAAGAGCGTTCGACTCAATTAACAAAGGTCGCGGGTTCGAATCCCAGGTGGTCCACACTTGGGATTGGGTATGACTCGCTGATGACGGCTAATAAGCCAGAAATACCCATTCCGGTCTCCCTTGTATTTGTCGGTTTTCCTAAAAAATCTTATGCTTCCCGTTGCTACGCGACCGCCTGCGAGGCTTCTAATGTGAGCTCCAGGGCAAAACGGAACATGCATGTTCCTCAAGCAGATCGGTGAGCCACACACTATCATCATATTCTTGATCGCAACCGACAAAGCAACGAGCCCGTAGCTCAATGGTAGAGCATTCGACTCAATAACCAAATGTCGCCGGTTCGAATCCCAGGTCCTGACACTGGGCCCAGGTTGTGGGTGGAATAGAGAGTGAGGTAAATGCATCGAAAGTTTGCTCTGACAATAATGCAATGCAAGTCACCGTCCCTGCACTACACTCTTGTGGAGTATACCGTGAACCTCGTAGGACAACGGTGATCGAACTATCATGTGTGTTTGTGTAGAGTGGCTGACTGATGGACTCAGAGTCAGGTCCAGATGCTCCTTTTTATGTGACTTCTATGTCACTCTGACGCCATTTCATCCGATTGTTTCTCCGATCGTCTTGACGCTGGCTTTACACCGGGCTCTGGCGAATGAATAGTAGACAGTGCGGTAGATGCTACGCAAAGGTGCGGTCAATATAAGCCAATTAACGCGCACATCATGATCCCACGTCTTTCGTGGCAGTTGAACTGCAATTTTAAGACAAGTTTCAAACTCACAAGATGCAAAGACCAATGAATTTAGACACCGGAACATCTAAAACTTGTATTCTTTACCTGACCCAATTAGGGAAAACCCGGCGTTCTCGGTCTACGTCGAACCCGCGACAGCAAGTGGAAAGGTCTAATACAGTCAGCGCTCTTGCCATCTGGCCTACGAGGCCTCACCAGTAGCTCTGATTTAAATCGCACTTGAATCATGTTATTCGTGATAGCAGATATTTTCGGGAGTTCACTGAACAACTAGTAATAAGAGCGCAAGAGTTTACTGAATGCGCCAAATTGACGCAAATCTTAATTTCGGTCTTTGGTTGATAATTCACCCAATGGACTTCAAGGGTTGGTCTTCGTCCTCTGCCAGAAAGAAAATCATCTGACTTCGTTTTAAATTGTCTCTGAGGTGTTTATCCCAAGATAAAGACTGTGATCAAGTAAGGGACATGAAGTTCACACTTTAAAAATGGGCTTTAATAGCGTCATCACAGCCGTGGTGGGTCGTATTATTGCCTAGACTATGAGTAAGCTTGAGTATTGGGATTGTACCTTGGAAACTTGCCTGTTGTGGCTCACGATTTTTGGAGGATCTACTGCGCTCGTCAAAGTCTGTCCCACAGCCGGACATTTATCTGACACGCCTGACCCAGTGGTTCACAGATTTGTGTAGTTCTATTAGGAAAGAACGCTACCACGGTTAATGAAGCCTGTCTGGCAGAAGCAGCTTGCAGCCGACTTGCATGGTACTTTCTCAGTTACAGAAAATAAGGAAATGGTCCCTAAAAAGTACGAGTGTTGCTTAATGTAAAGGCCTTCCCTGTGGTGAACGGGATTTCCTTAACTTTGCCCTAACCCAGTTGCGAAACGTGTTCACTGCTCAGTTGTCATCAATATTTGGCCTTTTGCTGAGATAGGCAAACCAGGAGAGTGATCTTTCTACTTCCCCAGGGTAAAAGATGCCAAACTAGGGCAGTAAGCGCATTAGTACGCATTATTGAATATGGAGCCCAACGTGCTATTGATTATCACTGAGGACGCCTGCTCGGTAAACGTGATCGAGTGGAACTATAACTATTTCTGAATATAGCCGATATGACACAAACTTATGGCTGAAGACTCAAAACCTAATGCTTAATGGAAATAGCGCATACTGACAAGGTTATGAATGTATTCGTCATCTTGTGTCTTTTGAGCCCTCGCTGGCAATCATATAACGACTAGTAATGGATGCTGAAATGAGGGTGAGGACGAAGACAAGGGAGCCCGAGCTGACAATTTCTGGCTTATTAGACATTGTCAGCTAGTTTAACCAAACCGCAGGTTGGCAGAGTCGAAAATTGACGTCCTCATTTCCCTTGTCTCTGTCATAACCCTTACCTCAGCAGCTAGAAAATGACACGACACATTGCCCTTAACCCCGATGAACTGATAACCCTTGGTGTGTTACATACCTGGAACGCTTACATCGATTCCCAATAATGTTGCGGTTTTGTAACCCAAACATGGATGACAACGATGAATTTCCAAAGTACAGTATGCGTCAATACCCATCCTTTCCAGAGATTGCTCTCGCGGAATGCATTGGCTAATAGGAGAGGAATTGGAAGCCGGATTATACGAGTCGCAATCAAAAAATAGCCCGTTAAATACTACAGGCTGCGTATCTTGAGGTGCTTATTGAGCCTAAATAAAAACATTATCGAGTTCGTTTGAAAAAGGAGGGCAAAAAGTCCTTTGGTAACATGTCCACAAAGACTCTGTTCAACTCCGCCACAATCTTTCACAGTTAAGAATTCCAGCTTGTCTCAATTCAACCCGATTGCCACTCACAGTATTTCCACCATTCCTTCAGGCATTTAATGAAATGACGAATAATTGTAGGCTTACATTACGGTCACATTAGAGCTGCTAAGGGTACTTCGCGATCAGTGATCTGTGTACCGACGGAAGATGGGAGATTAGCAATGATTTTTAACTCAGAATGTAACGTCGCGCTCTGCTCGGAATGAGTTCCCTAGCAGTGTTGAGTTTGTTCCCATCTTCAAGCATTCAGCGCCACGGGTATATATATATATATAATGAAAAAGGCAAGATTTGAGAATGAAAATTCAAAGGATGAACTCAAGATGAAGCCATTATGTTACAAAACCTCCGTTAGACTCATCTTTGAGGACAGGTTTTACATTTCGGGGTCATTGAGTTCACGGAGACGTGAGCGGGTTCCTCGTCCTCCGCCCTCCATGTTTTGCTGAGACTGGGAGTCATTATAAGTACAGAGGGAGTATTTCACAAGAAGTTACGTTTGCCTTCAAGGCCGGCTTTATAGAGCAGTTAGGTTAAGTTCCACTCTTTCAGTTTTTATTTTTCGAGACATCCTCTTCCTAAACGAGAAAAATCATCGATACAGGAACGCTAATCAGTTTGGTGCTTGTGCATTTCGGATGGTTTATTCTGTTTAACATACGTAAGGAATGGATTAATGACTAAGATAAAATTGAAAAAAGATTCTGCTCTATCAACAGAAGCATGGGAACCTAAGAACCCTGCTGGATAACAAGTGAATCAGAAGTAATCGGCATTCCAATATGGAAGTGCCTTCTTAAATATTCATGGTTACCAAAAACCGAGAAGTATTACCAACCAAGGTAAGTGAGATATCATCAAACAGCCAAGCAGCAGCCCTCACCAGGTAAAAAGATGTTAACCCGACTACTATTGGTAATTGAGAGTAACGACTCACTATGTGAATCAACGGCTCACACCTTGTCACATTCAAAGGCATGCTGGATTCTACCTCCTATCTAAAACCCTTGCAGGCCGTTGCAACAGGCAACGAAGGAGCACTGAGTCTTGCGGAAAAATCCCATCTTCAACGCTCGAGTCATCCTCACTCTGGGTTGGGACGTGACTGGCTGACGACGCTTAATATACCAGAAACAACTAGCTTGGTTATCGTGTTCTCGCTCGGAGAGGTTATCAGTGCTAAAGGAGTCCAATTAAAAAGAGGCAGGAGTAGGTGATAGGGCAGGAAAGCGTAATTCGGATCGGATGTGCGTATCAGATCTAGTTTAGTTGCGGGCAAAGAAACTACGCAGGAGATACCGGAAGACTGCTTTGGACGCGAGCTGCTGAACACGCGGCAGCAGTGGGGAGAAATGCTGCGTATTCTCAAGTTGCGGCTCATTCGATGAGACCGAAATTCTCGCGAGAAGTGACAATCACGTGAGTCGCGAGTTGCATGAGTCCTGGTTCATGAGTCTAGTAACAAGTGCAATGAACTTCCCAAGCCATATTCTGTGCTGAGAAATGGTTTGGCCAAACCAATTAGCCACCTCGGGAACGCACAGGCAAACATCTTTTCAATGCCAATGCCGGTGAGCCAGGTGGCTGAACCACAATCACGCTTACATCCAACACGGATGGTGTAATTTCAGTAGGCAGTGACCAGCATACCGGTCATCAGGTAATTAGCGCACCAGAGGGTAACCATCCTCGATAAAGGGGAGTCGTTAGTTTGCATAGGTATACATTAGCCTAACGACTGCACACCTGCCGTGTCAAATGCTGTTTCTTACGATGGTTTGAGTGTGAAGCCGAAACGTCTTATCCTAGCGATTGCACATCTCTCTTCTCAATAATCCATGTTTGTTTGAATCGCACTTTAAGATAAATTTTGCCCCTCGCAATGGACGATGGCCGTCTCACCGGTTTGAAGTTGTGGTTAGGGTGAAGGGTGCCAGTTTATGCTGGTTGTGTCAAGGGTGATGAGTGGGTGCGTGGACAGATTTCCATTGCTATTAGGTGTGTGTTGAAGGCAGAGTAGAATGGATTGATGGTGTAGCTATAAAGTAATGGCCACTGAACAGTCTGGTTGAATGTAGAGTACGTCCAGGAGTAGGATTGGGGCAGATGGAGAGATTTGAAAATTCGTAGTTGGGGGACAGTGCGCATGCGTCCGGGTTTTTCCAGCAGCCACGTCGAATGCGTAAACCAACGGTAATCACACTTAAATTCTAAACGTCACATGAGCATGCGAGTCACTGTGATCTGATCTGTGTTGGTTTGAGTTTTGCGGTCGAAGGTTGCACCGGTTCGAATGTTGTGACGGTTTCGCCAGGGACCGCAATTTGCCCAAGAAGCATGGTTGGTGCGTGTTTAAGTTCGCACAGTATGTTGATTGGCTATTTGGAGGATGTCTACCGTGTGGGATCAAGAACAGTGACTCGCTAGTAATTTAGCTTATAGTGATAGTGGATTTGCGCAAAATCTACCTCTCCCCCCCTCTCTCAACGATCTAAGCCCAGTGTGACATCAAGCAAGAAGATCAGAGGTGGGATCGGACACAGATCACACACAGATAGTTTCAACGGTGAAGCTCCTGGTTTAAAATATTTATCAGAGTAATGTTCTCGCATTGTCAATTTTTGGCAATTGGACTGCGTTGCAAAAGAGGTTACGATCTTCACGAGTGAAACCTCTACAAATCTAATAACACCGTTATACAGGCCTTCGGGTGCGCAGGGAGACGAATCTCTTTCAGGCGAGTGAAATCATGATAAACTGTCTTTAAATTCTATCGCTAAATAAGGGTTAGCTGTTCTTCCTTCCGGGCAGGGATTACGAACGTCATCTGAGTGATGAATTGCAACTCGTTACAATGCAGGCAATCAGGTTACATCTTTTTTTCGAATCCCATACTTCATCTTCTTATCTCCCTCTTTCTGCTCCCTTCTTTCCCCACCGTCTTCCATCGGATTTTTCACCCACTTTCTCCTTACCTGTCCTCACGCCCCGCCAGCAGATTCACTGCATTGTTTGAGGGGGAGAGGTAATCCGGATAATGTCCCCGTTTGACAAATTTTCGGATTGTCCTCATACGATGATTTACGACAAAATGCCATTGTCGGGCCAGCTTACGGCTTTATGCCATCCTGCCAAATACGGACACAATAGTTGCTGAGAGGGGTTGGCAGTGACGAAGGGTGATTTTTCGTCTTATGCCTCAGTTGGTGGACAGATGCGTGCCAATTTTCCTAAATGTCGTCTTTTTTTGGTTTCCGGAAGCAAACCGACAGTCGCTGTTTAAGGAGCCGACAGTTGCGATGCCCTGCGTGGGCGGGGTGCGTAGGTTCAACTTTGGGGTGTCTTAGTAGGGAGACTGTCTGGGAATGAGACTTCTGTTCTAACAGAAAGCAAAACATATCTATTATGGGGTTCGAGACAGTGTAACGGAATTACTTCTTCGAAATTCAAACAGACGCTCCTCATATATGACTACAAATAACGTCAACTTTGCTTTAGAGCGAGCGTCAGCGACCCTAAAACTACAGTTTACAGGATCTAACTGAAAGAGTAGAATATATTTTTAAATGGTTAATTGCTATACCAATCATGGTCTGTCAGTGAAAACATAAATTGCAAAGTTAAATATTAATGTTCTTAACTGTTCTACATAATTTGAGAAACCTGATCATTAATGCCATACTGAGAGGCTTAAACCTTGCCATTGGCTAAATTTTTAAACTGTAAAAGACCTCATAAAACCTAGAAATCAAGACTTCACACGAAGGCAGCCAATAAACTGACCTGGGCTTGGTGTCATTGGGTTTGTGATCTAGCAGATAACGAGTAATTCAGGCATCGGCTGGCACAGACGTCGTGTCGAATTTAGCCTACGAGCATAGTGTAACGCCTCTTATAGCCTTTTACGGTTTAAAAAGCCACATATTGTGTCATCATGCTGCCATGAAAGATATGTTTAAAGGCAGAATCAAGGACGCAAAGCCAGTTTGTGCGGTCGAGATACACCCAGAGACGAATCCGTGTTCACACGAGAAACTGGTGTGGTCGGCAGGCCCTGGTTCGACTCAAGGATACCGTAAAGCGAGATATCATGCCAGAAACGAGTCACAATAAAGCCCATACAGAGTCGAAGAATGGTCTGTATAATTTTCTCCGGTGAATAGTTCTCCACCTTGTTAAACACTAGCGCAGCCAAATAACAACGATCCAGGCCCACCAAACAGTGGCCAAATATGTGCGTCAGAAGGTCGACGGCATCTTCAAACACCTGGGTCCTATCAACCGAAGTGTCTCCGTGTTTGAGTCGAAAGGCAACCTCCTCGTGACACCAACGCTGGAATCGTTCCATTATGTAGGCAAAAGTGGCCGTTTGGGCCGGAGAGGAGTGCACTAAACTACCCTTTAATTCCTTCGAAAGTATTTCATAGGTCACCGGCCTGCACATACCAATGTTCGGGGTGACTTTGAAGGGCTCCTTTCGCAGAATGTCGCAGAGTTCTATGGAGGCCAGAAAGGGCGGCAGTTCCAAACGTAGAAGGAAGAGTTTCAGCATGACACATAGCTGCACCGGAGTAGCCTCGTCAAGCGTACGGAGAGAAAACGGCGAGCGGAAGGCCTGGCCGTTTACCAGAGTAGACAACATGTCTTCACATTGACTCACCGTCTCCGGCAGGCATCCATTCAGAAGACCCGATAACGGTGGTAAACACTTATCCAGTCTCTCCATAATGAGAATGATTATCTCGGGAACTTGGAAGAAGCCTGATTTCTGCATTTGTGTGTAGGTCAAACTCTTCGGAAAGCGAGTGGAAAGTTCCTCGAAGTGAACGACGCCACGGGGTAGTCGAGTGATTGCGGCGTTTTTTCTACTGGTGGATTTGCAGTGATTCAGGGCTTTACTTATGGGCGGCAGCATTATTCACCCGGGCCGTCTTGAAGTTGCCAGCGTGTAGGAGATCCTAAGCGGACTTAAAATCGATCGATTGGCATGCGGTATACTGCATTTTAAAGGACTCGCCACGAGGGTGCGAGGTAACACCGGATGCAGTTTACCTGTGCACATTTTGAGAACCCTTGCGTGCCATGATGTTCTATTTTTCGTTTTTTTTTTTTCAGAAAAACCTTTCTGGATAAGGTTAGAAAACATGATAGGAGGAAAAGTGCGAAAAAGGACAAGGGAGACTGGGATAGCCATTTCTATCTAATTAGCCGTTGCCGGCAAGACATGCTCAACGCCATGGGATGCCTTGACCGACTTTATGAAGTGCAGATGGGGTTTAAAAACGTCCAAATCGACCAAGAAGTCACCCGTGACAACATATTCCGCACGGTTATCGCACAGACAACTAGCTTGGAACTTGCAGTTGCACCAGGGCTGACCGTGCCACATCAGGAGACACGGTTCTGATTGATTCAAAAAGTTTAATTGTTATGTTAAATTCCCATTCATATGACAATCAGCTGGAACGTTGACTTTGCAGAACTCTTGTGTTTTTTATTGTTTAAATAGGTTCAAATCCGTCCTTCTACGGAAAGAGATGAAAAGACAGATTGATCTATGCTACGTTTAAAATGAAAGACTGATGGAATATGGCATTAAATGTGCTCAAAAGCCTTCTTTATTACAGGTGTATTTTCGACTGCTTAATAAAACTCAATCGTTGGCGAACTTGAAGGTGCACACTGTAGCTAATTTCATTCTTTGAGAGAAGCTAAACCACCCGAAAAAAGATCTTATAATGAGTGCAACCCAGCTTGTTGGTCTCTCAGTTCAATTGATAGGCACGTGAGAGTGAATGAGACCCGAAAGAATAGATGCCTGCGGAGACCGACATAGAGCCCCAGACAGGCCGAATTTAATGGTCGCGTAAGGTTTCCGTTTAAGCCCAATCGGTAGTTCTTCGGTGTCTATCAGTCATATTGGAAAGGTTAGCGTGCAGAAGAATTCAGAGTAACAGTAGCACGAGATATAAGAGTGTGACATTTTTCCCATATACTTGATTGTGTCAACCCGTAGGAACTAGTGAAGAAGGCTGCATAGGTATATGTGTTCTCTCAATGGATGGCACAGCAGTTTCAAAAACACATATTTATGTGAAAAATGGATCTCCCAGTTAGCCTAGCTGCTTGCCGTTCGACTGCTTCATGATGGCGGCTCGTTCAACGGTCTCTGACAAAGGTTAATTGAACAAGCTCTCGGTGTCGTTAGGGATACCAGGCTTCTGACGGAAGTTGAATGGCAAGTCGACCGTGCCCCCCAAAAAAGTAATACTGCAAAGCCTGGTGGTGGTACTGTGATGACATTGCGACTGTATACAGCAGGTAAAAGTCGTGGTTGAGATGGCTCCTTCTTAACATGACCTCTGGCTATCTCGCACATGTGAGATGCGAGCTTTTAAACCCTCTGTTGTGCGAATTCCTGGTGTTTGTGTTTGTGGTGCCAGATCGTGTACGTAGTACACGTAGACGAAGTCAATAGCAGCTGCGCCCACTTCCGCATCAGAAAAATGACCGGCTTGGACGATGGTCTGATTGTGGGGGCGGGGGGAGGAGAGTGAGTTCAACGGCTCAGCGCAGTTTCCACACTATAAACAGTCTTACACGCATGAAACTATTCCGGTGCGATAAAAGCCGTAGCTTGGAAGGTTGCCAACTGACGGGATAACGTGGACCACATAGTCAGCAAAGTGTGTGTTTTGTGTGGAGAAGCTGACCGGCGGACTGAGAGTCAGGCTGCATCGGCCCCTTCTTACTGCGGCCTCTATCGCCCTCACACTTCGTGGGATCCGAGCCAAGTGTGGTGGCACGCTTATGGGGCGGTTCCGGCCGCGCCAGCCACCCGCGCCCTCTCCCGCCTCCGGCCTTCTTGATTCTGCCATGACACCGGACCAGGGTGATGGAGGAGAGGGGAGAGTGCGGTAGGGGCAGCGCAAGTCTACTCTCACTATAACCTCATTCACGTGTAATCCATCGTGCTTGCTTTCCGCCTGCTGTAAAGCACGCCATGAACATCATCAAAATCGACGTTTGAACTGTACTACAGCAATAACTTATGACCGTGGCCTATTTTTCGTTGGAGTCAGCTTATGCAGAACCAAAAGCTTGGAGAACGAACCTCAAGCAGTTAGGGTAGCTGCTGAAAACCAGTGAATCTACGGACTGAAACGGTGGTTATTATCATTGCTTGACCTCCCCGCCACGAGCGCGTTCTCCGAAAACTCAGTCCAGTGTTGGAGGATGGACTGTGCAACCCCTCATAGATGTCGGAATCCAAGTTCAGACAGTGCATATGTTCCACTAATATACTGCGAGAGTCTGCTGTCTGGCTCACAGAATATAGAACATCCAACATAAATATATCAAAGATAGGAATTTGTCTAGTTGCCTACACGGAGGACTGGTTTCTTCCGGGATGTAAACCAAAGCTAAGTAAACAATTTCCATATCTACCTACATTTTATTGTCCGTCCGCGCGGATGACCTATGGGTTAAAATCTTAGAAGGAGAAGGTATCTGGCAAGTGAAGGTGGGTAAAAGAACCCGTTGGGCACGAGACTATGGACCCTTTATACTACAGGAGGAAGTTAATTTAGAGTTATGGTTAGTGGTAGTGCTAGGATTAGGGTTGGGGTATGACGGTTAGTGTTTGTGTTGGGGGTTAGGTTACGTAATAAGACACACGAATAGGTACCCCTTGGAAGATAGCGCAAAGCCATCTGTAGTGCGGGGGTCTAGCTTCTCTTGTCAAAACGAGGAGCATTGTATGGGTCATTGACGAAAAAATAACAATTACCCGTGATGAAAAGCGTATCAGGCAAGGACAAGAAACAATCAGGGCTAGATATGTCAAGGAGTCCAGGACTATTCAACTTATTGCAGCAGTCATCGGTGTTTTGTCGGAGCGCAAGCAAAATATCCGAAATAACCCAGAGACAGCTTTAACGATGGAAGTATGAACGAAAATCTGTCCTAATCTTCTACTTATCAACGTTTTGCCGCTGCTCATCATTTAAATCTATTGAACATCTTCAATTAAGTCTGAATCACATCCTTAGGCTGGCATAATAATAACAGTTATGTGAAAAGTTTACAGGATTAAGGGTTAGGACTACAATTCAACTTTAATCTGGCCGATCCAAACTGATGGAAAACTATAATTGGACGGGAACACTGCATGATTTTCAACTGGGCAGATAAATTTGTCTACTGCGTTGCTCAGGTCAGATGGAGGAGCCTGTCCACACGTCCTGCGGAAACTACTCACACATGTGCCATTGACCCCGAGAGAGCAAGGAGTCCATCCTTCGCACTACATAGGGTTGTACACGGGAATTGGTATCCCGTCCCCGTTAAATTCCAGAGCTGTACTTCTTTCTGTGTCACAACATTAACGCCAACTCGAACCCTAATCCCCTGATAATCTAGCGGTAGGACACTTGTAATACTGGCGTGCCAATTCCCGATTCCACCGTTCGCAGAAGCCTAAGTTTCGGGAAGCAAACACGTGTCGCAAACCCGTAGGGATTAGAAGGTTGCTTTCTATTTTAACAGCTTCCACCTCCTTGAATGCATCCACAGCCTTATATGTGACGACGCATGCGAGAATGTTTATTCAAGATTTGGTAGGATGGTACCTTTTGAATTTCTATTTAACTGATCCTGAAAACCCCACCACCCGATTTCCATCGATGCAGTCAATCCGGCTGCAAGGCGACAGAGGAGCGGGAGAGAGACAGTAAACTACTCATTTTATCCATGTTACCTCCCCCGGCCACGTACTCCTGACGTTTAAAGAGAGCTTCGCTGAGAACGAAACAGAGCAGGTTTTAGAGACAAGTTCACAGGATCAACAAGCATAAAAGCCAGAAAACCGAAAATAATTTCGCTGGTATTCGTCAACCGATTGGGACACCCTGCCAACACAAGTGACAACGGGTGTAAGAGCACGGGAAACGGAAATAATAAAAAGCAACTTTCGTTCTCCCTCAAGTACTTCGACAAGTGCATACCACACATTTTCCTGGAGCCTTAATCTGGAGAGGAAACGAGTTCTCAAATGTACGTTCTCCCACGGTAAGGAAAGCATCTACAGATTTTTGCTTTCAAGTTATTTATTAAGGAAAGGAAAGAGAGGGTGGCAGTCCACCCCGAGCTTCATCGCCAAGGTCAGTTAAAAGCTGAGGTGCGCAAGGTAACTTACTATGATCGCAAACACAGTGGTCAAAGCCGCGAAGTTGGGTTTTCCTAAAACATTTGACGTATCAACAGTGTGTTTCCTCAATTCCCGTGATCCTCTGAAGTAACTGATCCTACGACTTTGCATGCATGCCCCGTTAACGGTAGCTTAATGGGACTGCGGAGCAAATTGGGGAAATTGCATATTAAATGAGCTGCATATCTTTGGACGCTGTGTCCGCTTTGCCCATTGTGTTTTCCGACTTGCCATCCCTGCGAAAAACCGATCTTCAGAGGTGACGACGTCCGCTGCCTACCCCTCGGAGTGCGCAGCACTGCTTACTGGCTTGCAAATTTGCGTACACCGAAGCAGACTTGCACCACATCTACCGCACTTTCTCTCGCTCTCTCTCTCTGCTTCTCTTCGCTCAGCCGTCCTGTGCTATGCCAAAACAATATCAAGACGACTGCAGATGAACACGGGCAAACAAAGCTAGACAGCCCCTCCTGCACGTGTACTTCCTACGTAACTGTCAGTTAGTTGGATACTACGTACAAACCAAGCGATACTACGTACAAACCAACACTGAAGACCATCAGTTGTTCTCGACCATGATGACACCCTATTTTACCTGAAATACGCACAAAGATAAATAAAAAGCAGAAAAACAAGGCAGGTAACGGTAGGTTCTGTGCAGTATCACGAAATCCAGAAACGCCAGGCTCGTGTTATACAGGACCGGTCGTAATAGGGGTTTTACGGGTGGGACATTACAGCAGGTAATATAAGGTGTATACGGTCCTTGCAAAATTAAATGTGTTGTTCTTTCCTTCTTATAAAGGCTCCAGAAATAGGATAGTCATTGTGGATAGCGGCTTGAAAGCCCTGGGATGACCTCTCATTGTCGGTTTCACACGTACAGAATTCGATACAATCCTACTGCTTCAGCGGCGATGTAAAAAAAGGTATTTTGCTGGCATGAAAACATTCACGAATTGTATACTCTTCCATCTTCAAGCATAAAGCAAAACACGAACCTGGGGTTTCTGGCTTTCTTGGTGCTGTACATGACTTTCCGTTACCGTAATGTGTATGAAGTACAATAGCACAACCGCCCTAAGCGCAGTATGTGCATAGCATTCGCAGTTCATACCTATGGCATGGAGGTTGCCAAATAATATGGAAAAAATACCACATTGAGTTTACTTGCGTGCTCGAAAGAAAGTGGATTACGATTATGACCAAAAGTCCCCTCATATAGTACGATGTTCGTATCTTGAAAACCCGTCATATCGAAAACCAAGTTATCTCCTAGTTCGAGACCCTTCCAGTTTTTTCACCTCCAGTCCGTACATTTAACGTCAATGAAAGATATTCACCGCGTAGGCTAGGTTCATTCTTATCCAGCTGATGAACCTGTGCTGTGGAGCTGTAATCGCTGCTAAACTACAGTAGTCTATAAATCTCCCCTTTCAAGTTTATTCGACTGAAAGCGGTTTTCGAGTCCACCTAAACTGTTGCGTGTATCCACCCGACCTATGACGCAAGACCATCGGTACAACGGGAATGGTTAATATTACGGGTGGTGTCTTTCGGGAGAAAAAAAGTATGGTTTTGAGTATGCAAAAGGGGAAAAAACGAATTACGCTTTATGCTTAGTGAACATTTTTTTGTTTTTGGGGGTGGAGTTTGGAGTTCACGCAAGTGGTTCCATCCTTAAACCGCTTCCACTATGCGCTCAGCCGCAACCACCTCTAGTCCAAAGGTGGTTCCTTCCTCGAGCAAACGTTACCGGAATTTTCGTCCGAGCCTTGACTCTCCTTCTCTCCGTCCGGCTGAGATCGTAACACCCTGGCATAAGTAACACATCAGTAAGGACGCGTGTGGATAGGGAGGAGAGGAGGGTGATGATGCGCTTGCCTTCAAGACCTACCGCAGAACATGCCTCAACGGAGCTCGTACTTAATCCGTTATATTTTCCTCACGGCTTCTCTTTAAAGACGGTAACACTGCACTTCTCTAGCGAGGAAAAAGATGTGTCGACCATTCCGTTGCCATTGAGTAGACCGTATTAACAAGAAAAGGAGTTCAACGTCACGGGAAAGGCTTAACTGGACAAATGCGTGCAATGGCTTACCATCGTCTGAAAGCAGGAATGCAGTTGTACGAGAAAGGGCGGTTTCTGTTGGAGGGCCAGAACGCGCTTCTCTATCATGGTACACTCGATGTCATCCTCTTGGATGACAATGTCCTTCTTCAGCACCTTCACAGCGTAAACTTCATCGGTGTTCTTGTGTTCGGCGAGGATAACCTTAAAAAGGACATAACATCGCGTTTGAAAGCGTACAGCACAGTAATGCGGACCTCATTTGCCACCAGTCATGGCCAGCGGACGACAACTCTCTGTGTTTGAATGTTTCATTTTCATGCTCTTCGGAACAGCTCAAAACTGCATGGACTCTCAAACGCCTGTGGTGCATCTGGTCAATGAGGCCATTGAAGCTGTCGGTTTATCCCTCAATACTACTGAGCCAGGATATAGTAAATTTACTTGATCGACCCATATCGGGATCAAAATACCAAAGGGGTTTGAAAAGATTTCAGTAAACTTGAAGCGCTCCATGAAAAGTCGGAAGCATACAACGTCATGCAATTTAACATGTGAGCATTTATTAAACATTTAAAAACCTTAAAAATTTGGCCTACACAAACGGAGACGTCCGCCAGGTGTCGCAGAGGGTAGACGATGCACCAGTGGATTAGTTTGCAATGAGGCGGAAGTGCGCGGCATCTACTGCACCATCTTTTATGACACCCACCTGGCTCCGATAGTAAGATAGCGTCAAGACGCCTGGAGGGGAGCTACGATGTAGAGGTCGACAAAACTACACGACCCATCTATGCGTGCCCCACACGTGAGCCAATCCCACCTATCTGTAAGGGTGGCTTGGAGTTCGTAACAATGAAAATGCCATAGAGGCGACACTAGGAAGACGCCATTGCAGCCTGACTCATATTCTCGAAATGAACCCAGGTAACCGCCGGTTGGCAACCCTTCGAGTCTCGACTCTTGGCACGTTGTGATAGGTTCAAGCGTGCCAGATCTATTATAATGAGGTATGAGCTCATATGCTAGTGAGTCGGACTCTCTCCAAAGTCGAATTCACTGTCACCCTCCTCTCTCCTATGCACCAACCGGCTGTCTGGGCCTTTCAACCGGCTGATGATGATGATGAAATTGGGTACATCGGTTGGCGCTATGTGACAGGCCTATGTCTCAGGCCTGTCACATGTGCATATATGACAGTCGTAACACGCTCCCGCAGATCTAGCCCAATTCAATACACACGTTTAACGACCAGTCTGGCTTCCGTTTTGACCCATTGCATCGAGAGTACCGTTCGTTACGGGAGCCAAAACTATCTCAATACAATCCAGCCGTATATAGTACCTTGATATACAAGTTCAGTAAAGGTCAAGAACAGGGACCAGCTAAGAACTATACCCAAATATTTAAATATGCATCGAAAAACACAACATTAGGAGAAGTGTAAGATTACGTAAACCATACAAGCACTCACTTACGATAAATGTTGAATCTGTTCATATTAATAGTAACGAATTTATTTAGTCACGAAAATAAACGAAAAATAAATAGCCAATAGTTTAGATAGGCTCTATTTTTTCATATATTCCACCCTCACAACCATCCTGATTATTGTGACAAGACAACCCTCTTCATAGCTCCAGTTTCACACCCATTTTCTATTCGTTAGCGCTAATGGCTAGGACCCTTGAGCCCGAATTACTAAAACCACTGTCTCCTTTTACTTACTTTTCTGCCAATACGTGGTATATATTTACCCTCGCCAGCCGCCTCTGTCATACGGGCACTTTTACTTCTGTCCAGAATGGCAGTTCCCTCGGCCAGTGTTAGACCTGGTTTTGGTATCTAGCACCCGTTAGGGAAGGGCGGTTGGGCGGCGCGGCCAAAAGACCTACCCCTCCTCTCAACCAATCAGCCAAGAGCAACCTTTAGATCTCGGGCGCACGCCTGATCAGTACAGGTTGGCGTTCGCGCTAAACGTTACCATATCATCCTCGGGGCGCGACAAGCATGCACTGGAGGCGTGTGTGGCATCTACCGCCAGCCGGCCTGACTGTGCTTGCAACCGGTAGATTACCTAGTTCTCCGTCCGAAATCTGGGTCATCTATCCCCCATCCCAGACTAAGCGGCAAGTTGGTCCGGCCTGCGCTCTTCCACAGCTGACCAACGTAACTCTCATTTATTGCATTATCAGCGGTGTCTAGGCCCTTGCGACAAGCGGCTATTGTCTTGGACAGTTTTAAATCTACAAGTGAATGTGCGAATTCCGGGTTAATGTTTCAAAGGGGAATTAGGCGCAATTAACGATCTTAAGTGGGGATTCAACAAAAAGGATAGAATAGGAACGACACTCTCATTAAATTTGAGTTATATTCGTAAGGCCTTTGCGAACCCTTGGGTCGGAGTATCCTAATCGACAAGAACTTCCACCTGTACAGGCACAATTTCGGTCCATCTCTCTTTAAGGCTCTGAAGGTTGAGTGTGCATGTGGAAGACTGACAGTTAGACGATCCCCAAGGGCTGCTCAACACTAGGACGGTGACTTGCGCGTGAATAAGTTTATAGTGCTAGCATACTGGCGCAGACTTACTGCACTCTCTCCTCCCTCACCCACATCTGGGCCACAACAGAATCAAGAAGACTGGAGACGAAATCGGGACGATTAGCGAAGGGCTTTAATCCTCGCTGCCTTTGCCTCAAATAAGACAGTCCGCACTCCTTTTAACGTGGCGCAGCTAC
The DNA here is from genome assembly GCA_017591395.1 of Schistocephalus solidus. Lineage (NCBI taxonomy): Eukaryota > Metazoa > Platyhelminthes > Cestoda > Diphyllobothriidea > Diphyllobothriidae > Schistocephalus > Schistocephalus solidus. The sequence continues at coordinate 448 of WEDG01011818.1, read as the reverse complement.
CTCAGACCATCCAGTAAATAAATCGGAAGACGAAGCCTTAGCGTCTCCTTCACCATTCGCTCCCATGAGTAAAGCGCAGTCAGAGTTTGCTGGTTATTTTAGTTGACCGAGGGGCTCCAATTCGAATGCTAGGGTTGAATATTCCAGGGTTAAGTGGCTCTGAACGCAGCTACAAAACATGCTGATAAGGTTTGGTACAAAAAAAGACACCCCTTGGTCAGGTCGCCTTCCAGCTAGCAGCTTGTAACTGCCTGACTCCATGCACTACTTCTATGACTAAGTTTGAAATTACTGAATTCGTTGAGACAGCACGTCTGATCTAAATTTTTGTCTAGAAGTGCGGACTGAACATGAGGAGCGCTGGGGGAGGGAACGAATACCTACAATTACACTGCACAAAAACATCAAAGAGTGAGTACAAATGCTTCAGAGCACCGTTGTGTGTGTG
>WEDG01011817.1:0-53774 GCA_017591395.1 Schistocephalus solidus | reverse complement strand
GAAACGCAATCAGTAAAAAGACCATTCCTACGATTAACAGTTGCATTAAACGACATCACAAAGTAACTACTTTGGAATCATTTGTATGGGATAAACTCGACTGAATTAAGGGGTAACAGTATTATAATTTGTTTGTATTTGTTGTTGTAGAAGTAAAAAGTAGTCACATAATTTGAGTACCTCACAGCAAACCAAGTCGTTATTTTGTCTCATGCGTGCCTCCAGTTTCACTTATATGCATTTTATATTTGTATTAGTCCTTGTAGTTAAAGAACAGTTTTAAAATTAATAGTAAAATTATTTCATAATGAGAAGAAATATATATGTCTGACGTTTTTGGGTAGTTGTTTAGTCAACCGATCTTCAGAGACTAAGAAGTCCTGCTCGCTGCGTTCATTATATCCACTGTTTGCATAGTTCCTGGCGTGTCAATACTTGCCGTGCGCTGCGTCCCACTAATTTCTAGCTGCCACAATCCCGCTGATCCCCGTTATGCGGCCTCGGTTTTTGTCGGCCGCATTTTCCCACCACAACTTGCTTCACCCCGGTATTCCTAACCAGAATAAGGGGTTTTGCAGATGATTAATTATATACTTTTTGTGAAAACAGTGGAAGCGGCCAGTCAAATTGGCGAGACAGTAGTGAACGCAAGTGTCAATATAAGCAGGTGCAATGCCAGTCATATGGTAAATAAATACTTTTGAAATTGTATAATGTTTTGATTTATGCCAAAAATACATGTTAGTGTACCTAATCTCGGTTACAGTGAGAATTGATTTAGCGTAATCAACCTAAGTAGCTGTCGTTTTATATATCTATTTTTAATGTGGATAGTGAAGGTTTACCAAAATTTTATTTGTGATAGCCGATTTGGCGGCGTACGTAAGAGTGTAAATTGTATAGAAGTGGCTGACGTTATGTGTTGTAACAATTAGTATAGACGTTTTACTAGCATTCACATAAGTAGTGGTAGCATTAATGTACGCCACAGTTTTTGCAAAGAAAACACATGAAGAAGATGATAATTCGATCACTGGAACACGAACTTCATTGACCTCATATGTCAGGTTCATGTTCGAACTCATCGTCAGAGATGAGCACCATAAACGTATCTGATAATAGCAGTTTTGATAGCGGTGTTTGTTTAAGTAGTAATTGTTATAATGGAACAATAAAAGTACTAGTACTAAGAATTATAGAAGATGTAACAGTACTAGCATTAGAAATCGAAGTATTGAAGTATGCAATGTCAGTCATATGCTAAATAAATATCGTTGAAGTCGTATAATTTTGTAGTTAACCAAAAATAAATTTTCGTGTACCTAATCATGGTTGCAGTAAGAATTGCTTCAGCGTAATCAACCTAAGAAGCTGTCATTTTATATAATTATTTTTAATGAAGATAGTGTAGGTTTACCAGACAGCGTTAGTGGTGTTGTTGCTTTCTATTACTAGAAGTGTTAATGGTCGTCGCATGCGTACTAGTATAATTAGTAATAATGAATGTTCGGCTGTTAATATTCATGTTGGTAGACGTATAAATACTTACAGTAGCACCATTACAATTTCTCTTTATTAGTTGTAACAATAGCAGTAAAAGTATAAGTAGCAATTAAAGTAGTTGCACTAGTAGTAGTAGTATTGGTAACAATAACAGTCGACGTACCAGGACTAGGAGGAAAAGGTTTTATATATTTTGTATAAATAGTAATGGTTGTACCAGGAATTGTGAAATTAACATTTTTGGTATGGCTAATATCAGAACTTATAGTCACCTGAGTTATATTTCTAGACGTCATAGCGTTGGTAGGAATGGTTTTGATACCGTTAGCATTTACAATAGCAATAGTCTAAGTGGTAATTCTAATCATAGTTCTAGTGATAGTTAGCTTATTAGTGGTTGATGTATTGTAATAGTACTACCCTGAATAGTCCACATATAAGAGAAAGTACTGCTCGTAGTCCCGAGGTAAAAGCGGTAATAGTAAGAGTACTAGTAGAAGCCATAGTACCGCAACTAATAATCGGAGCAGATCTGGAATCAAAATTTGCAGTTGTATAAGCATTAATAGAATACTTTGTGTGCAAAGCGTCTTAGTATAGTTTTTGTAGTATTATTAGCAGCAGTCGAAGTAGTTTTGACACAAGCTGTAGCAGTAAAATTTGCCGTGGCATTTCTTGCATTGCGGTTAAAGTAAAGGCCGTAAAACAAGCAGTGGTTCTAGAAGGTAAAGTAGTATTATTATCAGCCGTAGTATTGCCATTAGTATTATTTTTCCTAGCAGAAACAGCATTCATGGCATTGACAGTAGAAGCTGAGGCAGTTTCGCAACGGTTGAAGTCACAGGTCTTCCAATACCTCAGACACAAATACTGGGTTCAGTGCGTGGATGACAACTTCGCGATCATTGATCAGCATCAGATAATTGCCTTCAAATAACATCCAATTTGCAATGATGAAGGAAGAAATTAACAGCTTATATGTCTTGATGTCCTTACATGCCCTAAAGATGTTGGAGGTTTTAATACTTAACTATTCATGAAAGTGAAAAATTCTAAGCAATTTTTAATCCTTACCACCAAAATGAGAGTTGAACTGTTAAGTTTGATGAGGTGCACTGGGTGTTTTATCAGGCTGTATTAAGTGCACTGACTTTCAATTGAAATATATTTAAGTGACAGTAGACTTGTACTGCACATTTCGCATTAGTTACTTTACGCACCTGCCATATGCAACCCACTGCTCTGCGCGGAGCATAAAGAAAATAATTTAAAGTAGTAAGTGAGTAAACGAAGGTTATGGAGCTCCAGGATGGGAGTGGTGATGTTTGACAAATGTAAAAAATACGGAATAAGAACCAACTTAATGGCTTTTAAATAAAATTAGCTACAAACATGCATGGTTACTTTTATAATTTGAGCAACGAACAGTTCGAAAATACTGACAAGGTCAAATTAAATTTTCTCTTATCATGTAAGACAGGCTGGACCACTGACCCATACTGTTGATGCGATCCTTAATAAGCTATATCCATAATTAATCCTAAGATATCATAAAATGCACTCTTTGATAACGTTTTCGAGTCCAATGTTTGTAAAGAACAAAAAATGACCGTAGTTTTGATGATTATTAGAAAACACCGATTCACGAATTTTGCTCAGACTCAAGTATGTTCTTTTGGTAAACGACAAATATCAATCCAATATTGTTTAAACACCTAAAATTTCGCCAGAGCATGCTGATAGAACGTTATACTGAATAAAATTGGCGTTCTTTTTTCTCCAATACAAAAACAAGATTGATCTATTCGCACTTGTTTCTGCTGGAACTACGGCCTTCTTCACTCCCTTCCCATCGTAGAGACCGATGACCCACAACAGAGGACTTCTAGTCAGCTCAACGGTCAGGTATGCTTTCATGTTTGGCACGTGAGGTTAGCTCATCTTTTGGCAGGACTCAATTTTGCCCTAATTTATGAAGTTCGTTGACTTCACCCACTTGCAGTACACCTCAGTTATGGATAAACGCATACAAGTTTCTCTACGTCGTTCATTTTCTCTGAAGGATTGCTTTTGTTTTCAATAGCCCTTGAACAATCCGTTCAAATAAATTGCCACGGGGTGTCAGAGATATTCATTACTTTTTCTGGGAATTGTAAACTGTCCAATCAACGGCACTTTCCTTTCAATTTCACGACATCTGTGCTGAAAACTCTCAAAGGAGTTATCGGCTGTGTGGCGTATTAGTCGTAGAAGTGCAATGTATTACAGGCAAATCACTTGCCGTCTAAATATGCATAAGAACGCTTTACTCGACTATTCTACTTATACTCGCAATTAGTAAGGGACGCGTTAGAAAAGAGATCCTGGGTCGTCTTATAATTACCATACTGCGTAGGTTAATTAAATTTCAAATTTTTATCAGATTTGTTGGTAAATGCCTTTCAGAACAAAGGATAAAATGATCAGGGATTGTCAAAACCTTAGAATGAGGTACTCTGTTCAATATTTTGGTAAAACCATTTTAAATTATTTCAGCAACATCCCGTGAAAGGATCAGCATAAGGAAAGCTGAAATACAAGTCTGCCTCCTGGAATACAGGAAAGCTTACTTTACATACTATGTTTTCGCAAACGTTAACCTTGACACTAACACAAGTAAGAGTTCAAGGACTCAGCAGTTACTGCAGGATCTCGTAGAGAGAATTATCCGGCCTTTAGTATTAAAAGAGGTCCTGTTTTTAAAAAAACCATTACTAGGAAATCATACGGCAACTAGGACGCTGGTTAAGGTCGAGTCCTCTTTAATGTTTGTGGAAGGGTACAAGTAGCAAGAATGAGAAAACTTACTTGGTGAGCATCACTACTGCTGCGTGCATGACCTTTGGAAGAGATATTTTATGCCAATGTTTCTTAGTAGTGAAATCGTCAGCAGTAAGGAACCCCCAGAAAAAGCCAATTTTTAAGAACGACTACTCCGAATACTTGAAAGAATGCCACTGCTATGGACTGCCCTCATCTATTTTCGCAACGTGCCTCCATAAAGAAAGATGACGATCACGAGAAAACGTGCAGCCAACTGCAAAAAGCACTAAACAGCGGCTTCGTCAATCAACTTCGTCAATCAACTTCGTCAATCAACAGATAAGCGAAACTGCTCCAGACAAGGTCCTGTATGCATCCAGAGGCTTGGCTTGCTTTGGCAATCCGATGGGCGATCTCATCGTCGACTTTGGTGCTGCGAGAGAGATTGCTGCCCAGGTACATGAAGGTATCCACAGATTTCAGTTGGGCGCCATTGACATTGATGTGAGCTGCGGAGTAGGTGGTATTTGACGGCGGCTGATGCATCACAAACGTTTTCTCAGTGTTGATGCGAAGTCCGAAGTTGTCACAGGCAGCAGCGAAGAGATACATGTTCCTTTGCAGTTCCTCTTCTGTCGTTGCATTGAGTGCGCAGTCGTCGGCGAAGAGAAGTTCGTGGATGGTGGCTGTAGAGACACGCGAGCGGAAGTGCATCCGACGTTGGCTGAGGAGTCGGCCGTCCATCCGGTAGGCGATGCGGATCCCGGGGCCTTCTTCACGGTAGGCGTCCGATAGCATGGCAGAAAACATGAGACTTAAGAGGGTAGGGGCAAGGACGCAGCCCTGCTTCACTCCGTTGGTCAATGCGGATGCTTCGGTGACTGTCCCGTTGTCAGTAACGCGCGCCATCATTCCGTCGTGAAGCTGACGTCCCATATGCGTGAAAACGTTGAGGACAGCCGAATTTTTGCATGATTTTCCACAGTCCGTCGTGATTCACCGTGTCAAAGGCTTTCGTTAGATCCACGAACGTAGTGTAGAGGTAAGTCAGCATCTCCTGGCACTTCTCTTGCAGCTGTCGAGCAGAGAAGATCATGTCGATTGGCTTTCAGGGAGCAGTCCTTGTTCCAGGTGAGCGTTCAGGCGATTGAGAAGAATGCGGTCGAAGATCTTTCCTCAGTAAGTGTCGCAGAGATGGCGGTTCTCTTTCTTCTTGTAATAATAGTTAATATAAACGCATGGACGTGGTGACTATTCTAATGAATCTAGATATGAGCGCTGGATACCCAAGCGCGCATTAGCCCATCCTTTCTTGAAAATGGATGTTCAGGATCTCCTGTCATGGCCTGCATCCTTGAAAGTAACTGCATTTGCTTGAGAAGACCTCAAATTCTAGAGATCATGCTTTTAACATTAATGTACAGTTAATCACTTACTAAAGGTTATATCTGTTGAAACTTGTATAATCGATCCATCATAGTAACATTGGGATCATGATGTCACCTGGATCTGTGATAATTTAGGATCTCATTTTACGGGGGAGAACTGATGAAAGACGTTTATATGAAAACGATGGTTTCCAAAAGTTGACTCAGGATGAGATAATATAAGTAGCATTTAGTGTATAAAAGCATGCACCAGATTAAATTGAGTTGTGAGGTGGCTTTTATTTCAAACAACGTAAGTGTTCAGCTGCAAAGTTCTGTTTACCAACCTGACTTCACTTATTCAAAATGCCGCCAATTACTTTTGCCGAACTTTAGTTGTGGCAGTTAAGATATGATTTTCAATTCGAATTACTATGAAAAAATTGAAAGTCCAACACCAGAGATGCCAAGTTTGCTCTACCTGATTGGCGGAAGAAGGAAATAGAATTGATGTATAAGTATATGGAAGAAACTTCATTTTGTGACATTCAAGGTATTAAGGCTGAGGCGGTTCGCCTTTCTTTCAAGGCATCCACGTAAGGTTGACGGAAAGAAAAAGTAACTGAATATAACTTTTTTCCTGCCTCCAAAATGTCCTCAGACTGTCACTTACCTACAATTCCCGTTTAGGCTCAGGATGTTCATTCTGCTCAAGAATAGAGAAGACGGTCTACCACAATTTTTGCAAAAGCTCTTCAATGTCGGACCTGCAAGGCATGGCAGAGGTGACAAGTGTTACATGGATATGTGCCTCTCGTTGACATATTATTCCACATGGAGGGTCAAATTATACCTTCTACGGTTCAAAATTGGTGAGGAAGACCCATCTATGGACCTTAACAATTTGATGATGAAGTTGGGTGTCAGCAAGATCTTCGATCGTACCGTCGCTGACTTCTCGGACTTGACTGACGTTGAGGGTATTTATGTGTCTTCGATTGTTCATTGCGCTGTCATGGAGGTGAAAAATTACTCTGCATTCATTTTTCTGACCAAAATAATTCTTTTCAAATTATTGCTAGTGTCTACTTCATTTACATTATCGATAAATTCTAAGACTAGCTTGAAGTACCTGCTGCGTAACACATTGTTTAAAATAAGCCCCACACTCCGTGACAGGATTATTTCCAAAGCACGTTGAATATGGCAGATTGAAATGCATATCATCTGGCTGGCTGTTCTTCGGGTTGAAATGATCACTGCACAAACTAATAAAATTTCCCGATATTTCCGTCAGACTATACGTTAGAGGTGGAACCGTGGTGATCTAGAGAGTTACAGTTTCACGTAGGATGACAGATATTTCACGTTTTTCAAAAAAATGATTCCTGTAGATTAAAGAGACATTTTGGGCACTGTTTAAAATTGGACTACAATACAAGGGATTGCTTTGCCTGAGCGAATATCACCTTTCAGTATTTTGGCTCTTTGCTTGATTAAAAATTCACCCTGTCTTTCAAATAAATAACAGGCAAAATAATAGGTTATGGCTCGTTGATTGAACGTGGTCGAAGATAAACACGCGTTAAAACATATTAACTTTTCGTTTAACTAGCAGGGAATTTTAAATGAACCCGACGCGATTCTCTGTAAAACAAGATTAAACAAATGTTAACATGTGAATAAAGTGTCAAGACGCTGTTCACCTGAAAATCTGGTTCAAGCTGGGCAGGAAAGTAGGAGGAGATAATCATGCATTTCGTCAACAGTCATTTCGCAAACTCCGCCTATCCTTATTTTAGTTGAAGATGTGAGTATCACTGGGAGTTTTATTTCACCGTCTGCTCTTTTTCATCTATGTTCCAGTCAGTTGGCTCATATCAATTGGCCTCGCAAACATATCGAGACACTATCTTTTTGATACCACATCTAGCATATATACAAATAGGGAATTCAAAGGTGACTCACCTACATCTCCCTCAAATATACGGATAATGACGAAGTTATCGTTAAGTAAGATCCAGTTTCTGGTACCGGAAAGCTAATCGATACTTCACTTAGGAAGAAAATGCAGGAATAATCCTACGGTCTACATTTTGGATGAACGTATCGAGGCTCTCTTCGAGAGCAGCTTCTGTATGGCATTCAGAAGGTGTGTACCATGCCTTAGAGTATTAACTTATGATCCTTTATCTAGGAAAGCCTATTACTTCTGGTCCCGAACAATTTTTAATATTCAAAAATGCTGTGGGTAGAAATAGGTAACATATGATCTACCCAACATTTCAGAAAAATGAATATTAAAAAACCAACGACTGAAGGGTAAGTTGGCATAAACATATTTGGCTTGAGGATAGAAGTCTGCAGATTAATTAAAACGTGAAAATACAGGTTAAAGTACAGGATGCGAAAATGGAAAGTGACAGCTGGATGGAAGGCATTAGAGCGCGGTATAAAAGTGTCGGGAGCATTTAACTGACAGTAATATCGCCTGGAATTGGGTTCTACGTTGATTTCTCAAACCCTTGTGGCCAATGGGAAATGGCATGACGATCTGATTGTTACCGATTTTCTATGTTTTCTCTGATCTTCCACTTGAAGGTTCACGAGGAAGGGGCTCAGGCTGTGGCTGACACTCGAGTGGGCATTGTACTCTGCTGCCTACCTCCACCACCGGTGAACTTCAACATCACGCATTTATTTGTGATTTCCATCGCCGACAACGAGGGAACACCACTGTGCCTGGGTCACGTGTCCGACCAAAAAAAGAAAGACGTCAACGTGATTATTGGATGAAGTTTCCATCGAGAACATTTCACATACTGATATCGTAGCTTGCTCAAAACCAAATACAATATTTTTTTGAGGCACATTTCGCCCGTGGCATTCATCAACGAACTTTAATTTTGCCGTTTCTAGGTGGAACAAATAAGTAACTTCTAATGGCCTGCATCCTTGAAAGTAACTGCATTGCTTGAGAAGACCTAAAATTCTAGAGAACTTGTATAATCGATCCATCTTAGTAACATTGGGATCATGATGTCACATGGCTCTGTGATAATTTAGCATCTCATTTTACGGGGAAGGGCAATGCTTACTCCTAAAATGTGCCCTGCAATGTGCTTGCCAACACCACACACTACTCATGCAATTTAACAAGCAAGTTTTTTTAAACTTAGCCAACACATTTGATTGTTTTTTTCCTTGGAGGTAGTCAGGTGAGTTTTTCAATGATCACCCTACTTGCGGACTCAACAACTATATGATCGGTGCTCTCTGTATAACTGTATCGTTATTATTGCATAAATATGCGTAGGTGGTCATGGAAACCCGACCAAGATCTTAGAAGTGAAGTAAGAATCGCAGTGTCAGTTTCAACCTTATTAAGTCTAGTTCACAGATTCTAGCTAACTGAAGCGCTTAGCGACACTTGGATCCATTTTTGTCATAGTAATTGGAATTGAAAATCATATCTTAACTGCCACAACTAAAGTTCGGCAAAAGTAATTGGCGGTCTTTTGAATAAGTGAAGTCAGGTTGGTAAACAGAACTTTGCAGCTGAACACTTAGGTTGTTGGAAAGTGAAGCCTCCTCACAACTCAATTTAATCTGGTGCATGCTTTTATACACTAAATGCTACTTATATTATCTCATCCTGAGTCAACTTTTGAAACCATCGTTTTCATATAAACGTCTTTCATCAGTTCTCCCAAAATCAATTTTTTTCTCTCCACCATCCAGTGGCTGTCTATGGTTACCCTTTCTCGAAATGATATTTTATTATTGTTTTGCTTTTTGCAGTCTAATAGTAAATTGATAAACATTTCATTGTCCGGAATGAACCTCCGATTGACTCTCCTGGAATTTTTTGCACAGTCTCCTTTATTACGCACGTAGATGTTATTCATTTTTCATAACGTTGCTTACTGTCTAAGCAATAAACAGTTAGAGCTTCAGGTAATTTTTTTCAGGTGATAGGACTGTACGTCACCTAACCATGTCTTTTAACAATGGCCTATCTTTTCGCAAGCCTTTAAGTGTTATGGCGGGACCGGACGGCAACTTTCGGTGTAACGGTTTTCTTCATTCTTTAAATTTATACGCCAAGGCGAGCATACAACAGTCCATCTATTGCAAGTTCCTGGGTGTGTGACACGTTCCTCTGCTTGCAGTGTGCGCCATCATTCCTAGAGCCTTCAGTTGAGGTGGTCCCTATGAGGTCACGAGTTCCTGCTCGGCGGACAGTCTGTGATATATCGGCAATTGGTCAAGAAGCGCTCCTTGTCAGAACCGCATTTCTGAGAGCAGTTTCGCTAATATGTACAATCCATTTTGTTAATTGACGAAGCCGTTTTGAGATCTTATTGCAGTTGGCTGCACATTTTTTCGTTATCGTCCTCGTTCTCTCTAGCATACTCCGGAGACACGATGCAGAGAGATATGAGGGCAATCCACAGCAGTAACTTCCTTTCATACATTGAGAGTAGTCGATTGTAAAATTGACTTTTCTGGAGGGGGCATTACTGCAAACGTTTTCACTACTAAGGAACATTTGCACCAAATATCCCTTTTAATGTCATGCACGCATCGCGGTGATGCTCACCAAGAATTGTTGCTCATCTATGCTACATGTATCTTTCCGCACACATTTCAGCGAACCGGACCTTAACCAGCGTCGCAGTTGCCGTAAGATTTCCTAGTTTTGGTTTTGTCAAAGACAGGATCAAGGAACTGCGAGCGATTTTTGATATTGGCTAGACTATGCTCCGTTGACCAGAGCGCTTTTTAATAATTTGGAGTCTAATTCCACTGCCTTGGAATTCGTGCATTGTGGATATCCTGTTTTTATACCTCCGTTTGAAATCATGCTGCCTTAAATGACCTTGAAAATGCTTCCAGTTTGGTAAATTCTCATGACTAGGCCGGCCAATAACTGCTGCACCCTTTACTCTTGTCATTATCACTGAGGCAAGTAGTATGACTTCAAACTAAATGTCTGATTAGGTCTTCATTGTGGAAGTTGATGTCTTCTTGGCTGCTGGTTGTTGGAAGATGGATTGGAGAATCTCAAGCAGACCCATCCCATCCCCATTTTCTAAAAGTGTTAACGCCAGCATATGTTTTCCATGAATTCTAACAGTTCGGTCATCGGGGCCTCAGTATTCGTTGTCTGCTTTTTGCATCTGCATACGCACACAGCCGAGGATAATTTAGAGAGTTTACTGTGTAGATGTTGTGAAATGGAAACCAAAGTTCGGTTGATTGGACTTTTTAAAACTCCCCGAAAAATGATCACAAATCCCTGCCAGTCCCTGGCATTTTATCTGAACGCATTGTACAACGGCTATTGAAAACAAACACAATCCGCCAGGGATAACGAACGACGTAGAGAAGCATGTGTACGTTGATGGAAAACTGAGGTGTACTGCAAGTGGGTTTATAGCTAATATTACTTATATTATTCATAGCACTATTATAAATAATGTATCTATGAGGACTAGTGTGTATATTACTAGCATTCAAATTGCTACGTTTACTTCTGCTGTTTTCCTATAGCATGTACTACTAATAATAATTTCACATCTGCATTAACTACGTATACTATGGGTTATAATACAGTACTAGCACAGCTTTAAACTACGACTAATTATACTTCTGATATTAAAACTGCAATGATTATCATTGTGTTTAGATACAAGTAATATTAAGACGTAACAATTATTAAACGTACCTTAACTGCAGTTATTATTACTAGTTTGTTTATGTCTGCTATTTAAACTGCTTCCACTGCTAATACTACCATTTGTAAAATGACTGTTACTGACACTTCTACTCCAATCGCTCCCAAAGATACTGCAATAAAATATGCCATTATTACTGATTTATCTATAAAACTTACTCTGCTACCTCCACCGTGGAAATATCAATCACAGCTGAAATTATAGTAAAACTACAACACTTTCAATTGCCAAAGGTTGAATAAAATCTCAATTGGTCAGGTTGTTTATGCTAATGCAAGTCCAAATGTGCCTTCTATTGGGTATAATAAAAATTTATTTTGGCATGAAGAATAATAATAAGATTACAACCAGTTTAATATTGTATACTTCGGATATTAAAATGGCCGATATTGTCACTAAACGAAATCCCGCTAACACTGCGAAGTCTAGAAATTATAACAGCTGCCACTATTACTTATATGAATACCATAACTTAAGTTAAAAATACTACAACCACAGGTGATGCCACAAAACCCTCACGTTTTCTGCATACACTTCTTTTGATAGAAATATAATGACTACGACAACTACTCGTTCTACTATTACTGCTTCTAAGAATAAAACATCTTCTTCTACTTATATTTCTAAGAATAGCAAAAGGCTTTTTCTATTATAAGAACAAAGGCTATATCGGGTGATGATTAAAAATACACTATTTATTATATCTCATCTTATAAAACTACTTTTCATACCGATATTGCTATTACTGATTTTTGTAAATTAACTACTAATTATCTTACTGCTTGTACTACTGTTAATTTATATCCTACAATTATTACTGCTACTACTTCTACTGAAAGCAATGCAAATGCGCTACTCATTTTGCCATGAACACTTTCACCACATCAAAAAGTAAAACATATATACTACAGCGACAACCTCTTATAGAACAACTGATCACGGCATAACCAAAGACAATGCAATTTTGAAAATGACGCGGCTATTACTTAAAAATGTACGAAAGAACTACAAAAAGAATACCATAGCCTACTATTAAGTGAATAATAATAAAGGATATTGTTACCAGTAATACGACTGTTGACAGTTTACTACTATAACTAGTAAGTTTACTACGAACTCGATAAAAATGAAATTTATTCTACTGCTAGTGGTTCCACCACCACTAATACTTCTACTACCAACACAATTGCTACCAATGCTGCTTTTATAACTAATGCAGATACGAATGACAATGCCCCGTCTGATAATAAAACTACAACACCTACTAGAACTACTGCTGGTTTTATGGCTTTTACTTCCAACGCAACGCAAGCAATGCCACGGCAAATGTTACTACTACGGCTTGTGTCACTACTTCTACAACTGCTGCGAAAAATACATCAAATAACGATACTAAGACGAGTTGCACATATACTGTACTTTAAATGCTCATATCACTCCAAATTCTGATTCTATTAGTAATATAAACTCTGTCTATTCTCTAATTATTACTTGCGGTACTCTGGCTAATAATAATCTTACTATTACGGCGTGTACTACTGGACGTAGCATTTGTTATAATACTACGAGTAATACTAACTCTACTATAAGGACTATTTTGGGCAGTACTATTACAAAACATCCAACACTAATAAACTAACTATCACTAGCAAAACTATTATCAATACAAATTAGGCTATTGCTATTGTAAATGCTAACGTTATCAAGAACATTCCTACCAATACCATGACGGCTAGAAATTGTACTAAGATGAAAATTACTTCTAATTTTTAGCCCTACCAAACATTTAAACTTTCTCAACTCCTGGTAATACCAATACTATTTATACAAATAATATTTAACTTTTTTCTGCTAGTCCTGGTACTACGACTGTTATTGTTACCAATACTACAATCATAACAAATATTCCTTCAAACTTATATCAGGGCTACTGTTATTATGCTTCTAATGCTAATAATACTTATTCTGAAAGTGCAACTACTAAAACTGATACATATACTACTACTGCAACTGTTACTACAATTTAAGTGAAATTGAAGTGTGTAGACGTGCTTTAGTAAAACGTAATACGTCCGGGGTCTGGCGGAAACTGCTGAGCCCTGAACTCCTACATGTATAACTGAAGCTTGTGCTAGTGTCAGGGTTAAGGTTTGTGCATTCCTAGTATGCAAAGTAAGCTTTCCTGCATTCCTGGACGCGGAGTTGTATTGCAACCTGCTAATGCTGATCATTTCACGGGCAGTTGCATAAACATTTTGAAATGATTTTACCAAAATTTTGAACCAAAATCCTATTCTAAATTTTTGACAATGCTTGATTCTTTTTATCCTTTGTTCTGAAAAGCATTTGCCAAAAATCAGAGACACATTTGAAACTGAATCAACACATAGGTTATGGTACTTATAAGACGGCCCAGCATCTCTTATTTAACGCGTGACTTACTACAAGCGAGTAGTAGGAAAATGGTCAAATAAAGCGTTCTAATTGATATTTATACCAGCAAGTGGGTGACGTTGGCAAGCTAAATAAATAAGGGCAAAATGAATCCTGCCAAAAGATGAGATAACCTCACGTGCCAATCATGAAAGCATACCTGACCGTTGAGCTAACTAGAAGTCCTCTGTTGTGGTCCCAGTACGTGATTGAGTCATCGGTTTGTACGATGAGAATGGAGGAAAGAAGGGCGTAGTGCCAGCAGAAACAAGTGTGAATAGATCGAACCTGTTATTTTTATGGGAGAGTAAAGTACGCCAATTTTATTCAGTATAACGTTCGATCAGCATGCTCTGCCGAAATGTAAGGTAATAAAAACACAATTGGATTGATATTTGTCGTTTACCAAAAGAGCATCCTCGAGTCTGAGCAAAATTGGCGTGCATTGTGAATTGAAAGTTGAATTGAATTTCTGAAAATCGTCAGAACGATGGTCATTTCTTGCCCTTTACAAACATTAGCATCGAAACGTTATCAAAGAGTGCTTTTTATGATATCTTCGAATGAATGATGGATGTAGCTTATTAAGGATAACATCAACAGTGTGGGTCAGTGGTATAACCTGTCTTACATGAAAACAGGAAATTTAATTTGACCTGGTCAGTATGTTTGAACTTTGCGTTGCGCCAATTTTTTAAAGAAACCAAATATGTTTGTAGCGACCTTTATTTTGAAGCAAATTTAGAAGGAGATTATTCCATATTTTTTAACATTGACATATATAATCACTCCTATCCTCGTGCTCTATAACATTAGTGGACGCAATGACCGGTTAAAATAATGCTACAAGCCCTATTTATTCTATTATGTGGACTAATCATTGTAGTGCTATTACAATTCATTTACCACTTATATGCGTACTATCACTAGTACTACTATTATCAATGCTACTTGGACTATTGCTATTGAAAAAACTAATGGTATCAAAACCATTCCTACCAATACTATGACGTCTAGAAATTTTGCTTAGATGTCTATTAGTACTTCTATTTGCGTTACCAAAAATGTTTATTTTACAACTCCTGGTACAACCAATACTATTTCTACAAGTAATATTGAACTTTTTGCTGCTATTCATGGTACTACGAATGTTATTGTTAACAATACTATTATCATAAGAAATATCTCTACAACTTAAATCAGGGCTAGTATTACTTACCAAAACTTACGCTGCTAGCGATATTGAGAGTGTCTGTAGGTTCGTTAATATATATACTAAGTCAAATACACATATAAATGTTGTCAATTTTACTATTTCTAATGTTAGTACTGTTACAACTTCCTCAACGTTTAGTAAATGTACTATTATTGCCGATTATAACAATTACTACTCGGACAAAAGCTGCTACTAATACTACTGACGTCAGATACGTATCTGATGCCTCCTCTGATGATTTGTAAGAGCATGAACCTGAAATATGAGGTCAATGCACCTCGTGTTTAAGTTACGAATTTTCATTTTCTCAAGTGCTTTCAATGCAAACAGTCGGATAAAAGTGGCAAATTTTAAGACTGCTTATGCTAAAGAAATGTGTACTCCAAATATTGTTGCGTACCCTAAAGCATCTTTTGGCTTAACGGTAAAATGAACGATAATAACCATTTAATTTATCTTTTCTGCTGATATTAAAACTGCTTATAGGAGCAGTGCAACAAGAAATTCAAAGACTTAAAGCACTTATTTTACTACAAAAAGACTAGATTTACTGTGTATCACCCCAATACTAAAAATAACTACTGCCAGTATTACTTATCTTACCATTGCTGATGTGAATGCTATTTAAACCAATAACTCAGCCACTTCTATACAAATTACTCTACTACATAGGCTGGACCAGCTTTAACTGGATATGTTCCTGTCTATCATGTATTATATATCACCGTAGGTCAATTTATATTTTCCGTGGTTCAAAATTGGTGAAGGGGACTCTTATATGAACCTTGTTTATAATATGAGGAAGTTGGGATACTGCATTCTCTGGCTTGACCAACGTTTGCGGCCTTATTGTGTCATCGATACTTCATCGCACTGCGCTGGAGGTGTCCATTTCTTCTGTCTTTACTTGTCGATCCAAAATTTATTTTAATGCTACTCTGCCAACTAATGAATTCACATTGCAGATAATTTCTATGAAGGGCACGAAATACCTGTCGGGTAATTTATTTTTGACCGCCAGCTCCGCCGTGGGAATAGAAGGCATGGCAAACACTTGCTGGCAGCCATGTAGAATCTGACATTAAGGTAAGCCTCAATACCTTCATCCAAAATGTAGATCCTAGAATGACTCCTGAATTTTCTTCCTAAGCTAAGCATCGATTTGCTAATCTAATGGCCGAGTATCAGTTTGAACGGGGAAGATGGCAATAACTGCATTTGACGAATGTTAGGCATGAATATGGCGTCAGGCAGATTAAGACCAGATTAACATTCTATACGACTTCATCGGTGATGTTTCACTATTAAATAATATATGGGTATATCTACAGATTCGGACTTCCTGTCCAAAAACGGCTTTAAGGCTTTGCCCTTTTTAGTCTGCTATGGTTAAAATGGACAAAATCTCCTCCAGCAATATGCAATTTATGATACGTCCCTAATAATATTTCCATAAACTAAGGAAGCGTAACAGGTTATAGCCCGCTAACTTAGCCAATTAACAATTAATTTTTAAGGATGACGTTTACAATTTCTGTCACACAACTTTACTTCTTTACCTATTTTGATGTTAAGAGTAAGCTAAAGAGTCGCATTGGATAACGTAGCACAATGTTATATTTTTTCACCAGGTTAACGTCTTTAGCTGAAGAGGTTGGTTAACTCCAAACGATTCGGATCTTCCCTAAGTGCACAACAACCGTGTCTCCTCTCTTACTGTTGTGGCAAAATAGAGGAATATATTCCGGTCGCTGGATAAGCACTGGCCACTCATTTTACTCTTACCATTTCTCCTTAAATTTCGTTCTTCTTAGATACCCCTGCCTTACACCATTCGCAAACGTGTCATTCAGAGACGACAAGATCATAATGCTTCGTGCAAAGGTTTGCCACTTTCTTGGCTGAACGTTCTTCTTGACTTGAAGAATATTTTGACTTTCCTTACTCAAATTTTCAGTCAGGCAAGCAAAACTATAACTCTCCAGATCACCGCATTTCCACCTCTACCTAATTATCTGCCGGAAATATCGGCTTACTTTTGTACTTTGTGTAATGAAAATTTTGACGCAAAGAAACTATTTAAATTAATTTTTCTTTGGTCATGCAAGACAAATTCGTACCACTGATTCATTCAGATAATATGCACTTCGATCTGTCATATTCAAATTTCTTTGTAAATGTTTACATGACGCGGTCTTCGGCAAAGTTTCCTACGTGTTAGCAACAAAGCCTCCTCTCTTACTTTTGTGGCAAAATATAGGTAAATTTTGCAGTCGGAGGATAAACACTGGCCAACCATTTTAATCTTACACTTTCTACTTAAGTTTCGTTCGTCTAAGATAACTTCTGCTTTACACCATTTGCTAACATGCCATTCAGAGACGACAAAATGCCTAACGCCTGGCGCACAGCTATGCCGCTCTCCTGGCTGAACTTTCTTCTTGACTTGGAGCATATTTAATTTTTCTCCCTCAATTTGTCAGTCTGGCAAGCGAATATCTATTACGTTTACTAAAATTTTGGAATAATTCAGGATCCCAACCTATTCTCTCATATCTTGGTCCATAATGCAGATACGCACAGATTAAAAACATAAATGCTGACGAACTGCAATATTGTCTACTCCTAATTTCCTTCCTTGCTCGAATAGCATTTGGACATTTATTTGACAGAAAATCTCGTCAGCTTCATTTAAATTTTTCTCCTACTTAAACGACTAGTTATAATGTTTTATATTTTGATGGTCTTCGATCACGTTGAATCACCGAGCTTCAGCTAACTGATGCCATCACATATACTTTTTCCTGTTTTGTATTTGACAGAGTAGGTGAATTTTCAATCGGACAAAGAGCAGAACTACCAAAATGCGATATTTGTAGAAAAATAAGATTTGCTGCCATAATTTCTCATCCTTAAATGAGTGTAAACAGTAAACGTCACTAAGGATAAGCAGTCCTATGTAGTAAATTTGTAACAGTTACTAAAATTTCGCTTATAACTGCAAGATTCTTATTTACAAAATTTGTCATATCCAACATCCTTCGCGGAAATTTAACTTGCCAAACCATCAGATTTCCACATCTACCTAATGTTCCGGCGAAAATAACGGGTTACGTTTTAGAAATTTATGCAATGAACATTTCGGCCGAAATAAAATATTTTAATTAATTATTCTTTGCTCATCATGACGAATTCGTACCACTTATTCAGCTGGATAATATACAAATCACTCATTTTATGACACTTTACGTAATATTGCTCTTTTTGCCTTCTTCCGTGTATTTTCTTTTCGCATGTATTCGGTTTTAACGCGCTGTCCTATTTTTTTACTGTCAAGACACATCGCACTACATACCGAAAAAATCAGTTCAAAATCCGTAAGGTTCAGTAGGCTACGGGCACTAAATGACCAGATATTTGTGATTTTTAAAACAAACAGATTTGTATGTAGGTAGCTACATGTAGGTAGCAAAGAATATTAATAAGTAAAATTGAACAACCAGTGAAAGTTGGAGAGAAATATAAGAAAGAAATAGTAAGCGATTTTGGAATTACTAATGAATGAGTCTTAGTGGGAAACGAGGGCTGCCAAAACTCGCCTACAGCTGAACGAGAAAATGGCCATGGCTGAAATTTTAAGCCAAGAAAGAGTCAAACATGAGTTGATATAACAAATAAGACATTTGAAACGTTTTGAGACCCACTGATGGGACGAAAACCTTGTAGCTGCGAGAGACAGTGATACAAAAATTGGCAGAACACGCTTGTCTGGGAATTAAGCAAGTTATCGTGCTCTCAATATAGGAGCCTTGTTTTAGGCGTATCCTTTTTATGGCATCAGTGACTTCTTCTTTATAAGAAAAGAAACCATGAGTCAGTACACGTCGCAATCTGCAGTAGCAGTTCTGAAGTGTTGAATTTATTCTTCTTGCCAGCGATGGACCCTAAATACTGAAGGAACACTAACCCCTTCCGTGTTTTGACGGATTGTGTCAAGCAAGGTTTTGTTCTCACTTCGTGTTCGACTCCTCCAGGTTAGCAGCAGCGCCACATCAAGTGCAATATAAGTGAGTTCATGAGGCGGCCGATGGATAACTTGTCCAGACCACCTTATCGAAAGGTTAGCCTGATATATGCTTCCGACATATTCGCAGCGAGAGCAGACTGCTACGTTTGTAACGCAGACGGTGCAAGCCTCACTCGAAGGATGAATCTCGGGCTGCAGTGGTAAATTACCACCTGTTGTGGTTGCTATTCTGCAGGCGACACATAATCACTCGTTGCCACAGACTGCAGATCATCAAAGATTGAAGCTGCCAAGGTAATATCATCAGCGTAGTCAAGATCAGGACGTTGGCATCTGAGGCTAGTGCACTAACCTAATTTTTGCGTACGGACTTCAAGAGGGTTCAGTCAATAGCGTAGTTGAACAGAATGAGTGACAGGGTAGAACCTTTTCGAAGGCTTGACTGAAAAAGAGAACAGTTGGTGACTACTACGCGGACCGCGGTCGTGGCAATGATTTTGGGCAGTAAACCATCTAGTTCTATTTGCGCCACAGCGACTCATTGTGAACGGAAATGTACGAGGCGCTAAAGCCGAAAAGGATGCAAGTGGTAATCTGTTGCTGGTAGCTTTGGTGCAATTTAAGAGCGCTATTAATTATCAATAAACGGTCACCACATCTAGCCCCAGCATGGAAATCGGCTTAGGTGGGTCTCTTCCTATAGTCTCACATAGCCTGGAATCACCTGAGTAGGAAACCAACACAAATCTTTGTAGCCACAGTAGATTGCCTATCTCACAAAATGTCAACTGAAATTCTGAAATGTGTGTTTTCAATTCGAAATACATTAATATAGTTGTTATATCTATCATGATGCAGACAAATCTCGCGATAATTCATTCACATCTGGATGCTGGCTATCGAAGGAACTCCTTGTCAAAAAGAACGCTTCACAACAAGGGGTGATGGATTAAACCTGGAAGTTGAGAAAGTGATGGAGTTACCCGAACCAGCTCTCATGCTCGGTCGAGTTCTCAACAATGTAGTCGTCACGCACGTCGCGAACAGAGTTGCTCAGCGGCTTTGAAACTTACCTTACGAGTTATTTGGCAGTTTATGCATGTCACGACCGTTTAACGCTTGCTAAACGGAACTTGCAATTTCAGCCCAATTTAGTCAGTTTTACCTGAGTTTGCCGACATCTTCCGGATTTGGCAAAAGGAATGATCAGTACAGGACGCGGCTCTAGTTGTCTGAAATAATAACTGCAGGGTAATGCTACTGATCCAGTCAAAGTGACGTCGTTGGGCCTAACCGAAAACGTTTCCAGTGACAACAACTGGCCACTGTGTTCTCCATATGCTCGGATTATCAGACAGGGCAGTATAACTCCGATCAAGGCTCAGCCATTTCTGAGTTGTCTGATTGATTTAAAATCGAGGAGTCTAGCACGTAGCATTGTGGGTGCGGATGAGGTGACCTTTGAAGTATGTAAGAATGCAAACATGGTACGACCATGGGTTTAAACAGACTCGGCCAACACTCATTGATCTTCTAAAGTGATTCCAACACTGGAAAACCTGGAAGCAGATTCTTGGCTGGTCTGCGGGTGAAACCCGATAGTAGGCTTATTACGTAGCTAAACTTTAACTAAGGCCGTTGCACACTCCGCCAACTGTTGAGGCGCTAGGCTATCAGGTGATCAAATGTTCCTCCCCATTCAACAAGCTAGTGCTGAGACTGGGCGCGGTGGCTGACACGGCGTTGAAATTATGACTTCTTGTGCCACGAAACTCCACTCAGGTGTGACAGGTGCACACTACGAGGCAGACAACACCAAAAACTAATGCTGCGAGTAGTTAATGTTTCTTTTACGAAAACAATCACACATATATATTTCGAAATGTTATGTTTGAAAATCATGATTATGAAGAAAACGGTTAACCAAGGCACCATTCAAAGACCCAAAATCTGAATAATATGAGGAGCTTACGAGCAGCATTGATTCAAACTCATGAAGTAATCAATAAGTAAGGCTTGCATTAAATGTAATCGACAATTAGCAAAATGCCTTCTCGCATTAAATCACAAGAACGCTGCATACCGTGTGATGGATCCACGTGCCGATTTTCGTCTACTTCGGGTCGGACACGTGACCCAGAAACATTGGTGTACCCTGGTCGTCGGCGATAGCAACCACAAATGGATGCGTAACTTTGAAGTCCACGGGTTTTACAAAAGTCGAGCACTGAAGCATCATTCCTCCTCCAGTAGCAGCCGCGGCCTCAGCTCCTTCTTCATCAACCTTCAAGGAGGAAAGTGACAATTTTAAATCAAATTCAATCATAATTTCTTTGCAAAATAGTTAATGCGCAGAAAGGCAGTTAAAGACTTTAACATATTCCACAGCGTCAGATTTTCGTAACATGTCCCCCAGACATCTAGTGTTTACGAAATCGAGCTGGCATCGATTCCAAGCTCTATGACCGTCACTTACAAGCTATGGAACAATTAAATCTCAGTGCTGTGCACCATGGCTAGATGTGTCAAAACTCTACGTCAGTTTACCTTTTCCCCTTCCTCATATTAAACTTAACTTTAGCGTTTAACTTGCATTGCGTAGCATGCCAACAAGCCTGTCAAAAACAGTGACTTATTACGGCTAATGGAACGTTTCTTACTAAAGAAATATTAAAATATATTACATGGTCACTGGATGGGGGTAAAATATACGTTGAACTTAACTAGTTTGATCTCACTGAGTTTTCAACAAAATATGTACATTGGAAACTGCACGTCCCATTGTGCCTTTAGATATAAATCTGGAGTCCTCACAGGCAATTACCTCACAACCAGGAATATATGCTGAAAGGGTTTCCAACCGAGACAGGGGAGCTTCAGATAACCATTTCGGTCTTAATAGCCGTCCTTAGTCAGCCTAAACCAAGCCGGCGTTTCCCGCACCTGGATCTTGAGCGTTATTAAGTCCAACGCCTTAAAACTCTTAGCCAGGTGCTCGCTGTTCCACCGATTTTGATAAGGTAAGACTGACTAACGACGGCTATTAGGCCAGAAATTTCCATTCTGTTCTCACAAACGCCAACTAGAATCGGAAAGACTACTAAGCAGCTTTAAAATGAGCCTGTCACGGAGGGCGGGGCTGCAATTTAAACAATGTGTTACACAGCAGGTACTTCGTGCATGTCTTAGAATGTATCTATAAAGTGAATTATTTCGACGCCAGGAATATTATTGATTAATATCTAATTTTGGTGGGATAAATAAAAGCAGAGTAATTTCTCACCTCCAGTACAGCGCAATGAAGGATTGAAGACACATAAAGACGTCTAACGTCAGTCAAGCTCGAGAAGTCAGCGACGTCAGGATCGAAGATCTTCCTGACACCCAACTTCATCATAGTATCGTTAAGGTTCATAGAAGGGTCTCCCTCACCGATTTTGAACCGAGGAAGGTATAAGTTGACCGCACATGTGTAATAATATGTCAACGAGAGGAACATATCCAGGTAACGCTTGTCACTACTGCCATGTGAGGTAGGACCAACAGTGAAGAGCTTTTGCAACAACTGCGGTAGTCCGTCTTCTTGATTCGGGAGCAGAATGAACATCCTTAGCCTAAACGGGAATTGTAGGCAAAACACAGTCAGAAAAATTTTGTAGCCAAGAAAATGTTATATTTAGAAACTTACCCATCTGCCAAACTTACTTTGACTCTTTGAAAGAAAGGCAAACCGCCTTGGCCTCAATATCTGGAAAGTCACAAAACGAAGTTTCTTTCATATAATTATACATCAATTTTATATCCTTCTTGCTCCCATCAGGCATTGTAAACTTGGCATCTCTGGTGTTTGGACTTTGTAAAAGGTAATGTCCAAAGACCTAACAAAGACTTCAGGAATTTGCAAGCTTTTACCCTTGAAGTAGATGGCATTAGCAATAACCATCTTTGTTCGGCCGTCAATACTACCCTCAGGAAAGAGTTCACCTATTTTCTTTTCTGTTTTCTCCTCTACCCACCGATTTATATGGGCTCGAGACTTCTCTGATTCTGAAAATGTGAGCTAGAGTATTGCTTGATATCGGCAAAGGAGCATAAAACTAACCAATTCTGGAGTCGCTGAATAAAACGCGTTAACAAGCGACAAGTAAGGACTTTTGATAGGAAAGTCCTTATTCAAAAATATCTTGTTCGCCATGCAGACTTTCGTCTCTGCGGTGCTGGCAGTGAGCCGATCCAACTCATTTGCAATTGCTTTGTGAAGCTTCTTGTTATCTTTTTCGTGGGTCACATGGAGAGCTTTCTTGATTTCCTCCTCTGTCTCGCCGGCCGTTCCAGCGAGTAAAATTGAAAAGGCGGAATATATGCTAGCCGGAGAGAAGAAAATATTACCGGAACATCCTAAAATTCAACAGTTGCAGAGGAAAAATGTCATTTTCGAAACATTTACAAGAAAAGTTGGGGTGAGCGTAACGTTAAACTGTGGTTTTAGCAATAAAAACGCTTCCAAAAGTGCCCGTACAAACCATCAAAGTAAAATATTTATTGGTATTGCATCCCAACAGCCGCACTCGCCAATCCTTCCATAATCACTCGTGGTCAGTTTAAGGCTTATTAAGAGCGAAGATGTGTTAGTATCAGTGGTTAAAAGTATCCTCTGTTACAAAGAGGAATTTCACTAAGGACCTGAATGGTTGGATGCAAACGGCTAACGAATCTATTTTTATATCGCCTATTATGCACAAATGACCACTTCTCCTAGGATTTCGATTAACGGCAGTCACCAATATCAAGTAATTCAGCTACAATAAAATACTTCTGGGTCACATAGGATATGTTTGTTTTTAATTAAGTTGGCGGTCGATGTGACATTTAGGCCAAAGGATTACATGTAGACGTTATGAATGTGCTATCATTGCAAATATGTGAGTAAAGGAAGCGAATTGACATGATTGCACACACTCACTTGAGTGGGTAAGTCAAAGAAAAAAAATAAGAATAGTATGAATTATACTTTGGGCAAAAATTGTTTTACAATGATTAATTTATGCTCAGAAGTACTTCGCAGGCATGGTAAGGCTCGGTCTAAAATAAAACTATTCCTATGATATAAAAATAAAGTAGTAAGATTAGGCCAAAAAACCACAAGCTTTACACCATTTACGTACGATTGCATGATAGGGTGACCAAGAGCTTCTGATTTTATGGAACGATTGATAATGTGGAGTGGTCTTAATTAGAACAATATCCACGTTAATTTAGATACCCTTAGAAACAAAACGACGAAGCCGACATTTATTATACACAGTAGAAATCAGTGGTGCAAATAGCTTCGTTATCACATAGAATGTCCGGACGACCGTCTGTTGAGCCATTTCGTGATATTGAAGTTAAGAACAAAGACTTGGCCTTTAAACGCCAAAATTAAAACATGATTGGTAAACCTATACATGAAAGAATAGCGTTGGACATCACCTTGAGTCTCGAAATCAAAGATGCATAGAGATCCGAGGCAAAACCCTTTAAGCCCTCAGTATCCATAGTAAATTTTTCAGGACTTCCAATTTTTGTCTGAACTACAATGATTAGATCTTCTTTGTAGTACATTAGCACCATTTTGAAAGAAACAAATTGATCCTTATTTCTTTATCGAATGCGCTGACGACTGTTCGTCATGGCAACCACTGCACTTTGCTGCTAGTATATAATATGTGTGGACACGTCTTGTTATCCCTCTCTTCTTTCCATCAACAAATGCATGAAAAGATGCCGTTAAGTGTCAACTAAATAAATGTTTTTAGATTGCAGGTTTACTTTTGACATACGGTCGTTCGATTTATAAACAAAAGCACTAAGGAAATAACTATTTTCGCAAAAAAAGGGTAAAACAGATTTTATCAATTTCCGGAAGTCATGGCTAAATTGCATTATAGAGTCACAACTATTACCTACTCTGCTGTTCATTCGCTTTAATATATTACATTTAAATTTACATCTAGCACCATGTAGAGCGCCAGTTCCCGAGCATCTAGCGCCCTCCTCGGTTCCGGCCGGTTGATCCTCGGATTGTCTAAAAGGGAACGAAACTTTCACTCAGCTAGTGTGAGCGGACTCACCCGAGCAGTCCGGAGGGTATGGCACACGATATGCGAGCCGCAGCCAGCTAATTTACATATTCGCGTGTGCCCTGGTAATTCCTACATTCAAAGTAGGCAAAGATTACTGTCGTTGTGAAAATGTCGATAAGCGGGAGCTAGAAAGAGCAAAATACCGAAAGAAGGGATTATCTTCTTTAATATTTTTTGATAGAGTTGGGTGAATTCGTTATCGAGCAATGACTTGACATACTGGCATGTGACAAATAGAAAAATAAGAAATTAAGTAGCCATAACATCTCGTCCTTAAATGTCAGTAAAACTAAAGATCACTCAGTACTACAAAGCTTTTGGCTTGTATTGAATGGAGCCATAGTTTCCAAAATGCCACTTACAACTACAGAATCATTCTCTGTAAGATTAATAATAATGACATTTTATGAACACCACAACTCCAAATCTATGTATGACAATTCAGTCTTGTCCAATCTCTTTGTAATAAAGTTATTGCTGGCGACTTAAGTGTTAGACACTCTTAACGCTTATCTTGCGCATGCTCAATTATTAAAAATCTTTGAGCAAACCATAAGGAATGGTTAATGACCTTAACGGATAGATATTTAAGCTGCTTTTGCAATTTTTGAATTCTGATTTCAAGGAAGTATGGGAGAGTAGCGGAAGAAGCATTTAATTTAAAATGTTTATTGCAAAGAAATCAGAAGCGATCCTAGAATATTCCTTGATCTTGCAGTAAATATAAAAAATCTTTTGCCAATCTAGTGTTCTTGTAAAGGTCTTTAACTATTTCCTTGTTACTACGAGCAAATTCTGGGCGATAACGTTTTACCGCTGGCTTTCCAAGTGGCACGGAACTGGAATGCAACAATGAATTAATGCGTGGTCACTTACAGAATGGTCACAAGGAAAAATGATCAATAAATTTTGGATGTCATTAGAAAAATTAACATCACAGATACTATCGCTTCTTTTTGCTGAGAGGACCAATTTTTACAAATTTCCGTTTGATGATTTCCGATTTTTGGAGGAGTGATATTTCCATGCCAGTCAAATTTGTGACAAATTAAAATAACTATGAATTATTTTGACATCCGCAACTGTTTGAGATTTTATGGAACATGTTCTTATTGCCAGACTTACAAGAAGATATATCTGCAAAGACAATGAGCACATTCTTATAATGCGGAAGGTTGACTGAAAAAGAAACAATTTATTTTCAAGAAAACGAAAAAATGTTCAGATTATAGGACTAATGCACAAACGATGGTGTGAGATACAGAAGACAGTTAAGGTTAATTTTTTTAGCAAGATATTTAGGTTAGTTATTTAAAAGGAAATGTATGCATACACAGTTGAACTTCCTCTTTGTGCAAATGGTAACGTAAATATGCCCCAAATTCGGAAAAACGTAAAATTAAAAAGATTACAGTGGAAAATGACAAATCTCTAGAGATTGTTGAACACATTAGCATGTTTTTAAGTATTTGGTTAAAGCGAAAGAGTGCTTCAGAGGAAGAAGCACTGTCTGAATTTCTGCAAGTGCAAAAGTGAACGTCCGAAAGCATTTGCGATGAATTTGACGCAGAAAGGTATTTCCGAAGCAAGCGTTACTTAAATATAGCAAGTAACAGGTCAAAGATAACTCGGGTCACGTGGTATCATATGCCGTACTGCTACACCGATACAGCTTTCGGTTAAAGTCCTCTATGGATGCAGGCATGGTGACGTCCACAGGCTGAGTATTCCAAGCTTCGAACAATCTTTTTGAAATAGAGAAATTTCATGTGTCCAGCATGACAGCAGTCAAATGCCGTTTTTATGGATTGTCTTCTAAGTTATCTGTTACTGCCAACTCTAGCAAGTATACAGTTCTGACTGCACACCATGTGATCACCGTGTTTCATAGAATAGTTTGGCCCTGTCCAGTCACAAGTTTGGTTGGATGCTGAGGTCGTTGGCGGTTCAGGGTCTCCAAGTTTGGATACCGAACTTCAGTTGTGACAACACCTGGGTTTGAAAGACGTAAGCGAAATAGGCTTCATCAAAGACAAAGAAAGCTGATTTGACGAGGTACAGAACTGACATTTCAGACTGCCATAGAGGGCAACTTTGATTCTAGACTTTCCCGATCGCTACTTCTAGTATCAAGCTCTCTAGTAAAACTGGATATATCTTTCGAGCGATTACGCTTCCTGGAGATGTTTGAATCTGCAAATTCCATTTTAGGTAGGGCTAATGCCAAGACACATGACATGCCATGCCCGACCCGTTCAAAAAATGTCATTCGCAGATTTTAAAGGCGAAAAAGTTCCACAAATTTGTCGATGTTTGAACCAGACAGATCTGTTACTGCTGCTCAGACTTGACGGGTCACTGTAGGTCAAGGATATAAATCAATTAATATTTGTGCTTTATGTAATTAATAGTACAACAAGGCATGCTCTGACAACAAGTTATTTCCACTTAAATGGTTATATATTGGCCTTTCATATTTATTTGCATTCTTCAAAATTTCAGCCAGAAGTAGATTGAGCTAACTGTGGAGCCCATTGTGCATTACGTTCACACTCACACTACCTACTTCCCATTTTTGTCTGCGCTAAGTAATATGCTGAATACGGGAACCTATTTGCATATCCTCCGGTTTTAGTTGTTATGATTTTTTCGTTTGCTTAGGCTCCCACCTGATCGTAACAACCAACTACCCATACACCGAGCAGACCATCAACTAACGACTTCTAGTTAGCAAGAGGGGTATTTCCTCCTTCATGCCAGGCACGTGAGGTTTAATCTTATTTTTGAATGACTCTGTTTTATTCTGCTTTTTTTTTAAACATCGTGAACTTACCTAGTTGCAGTGCACATCAATTGTGCTTTACTTCTGTATACTACTCTAGGTGGTTCAACAGATGATGCCTTAGGTTTGGTTTCGAGTGTGGTAAATTAATGTTATTACTAATTTGATGAATTATTAAGGCTATGATAACAATATGGTTGGAATTCTTGGTGACAATAGATGCCTGCTAACAGTTATACAAAACGAGTTTTGCAGATGTCAGCTTGGGGTATTCTGATCCGTCTGCCCACAACTAGCAGTCAAAAGAAGCATTAAATTATGCCAAGTATTCATTTTTGGACTTTGATTGAACGCGTTCTGTTGGTCTACTGTGACCCTAGAATGTGGTAGCGACCAAGCATTATCTGCTTAACAAGGTGTGATGAATTAAGCTGCCATATCGCGAACATTATTAGATTCTGAATGCGTCCCTATCTGGCTCACTCTCACTTGGCAGACTTCTGCTTTTATCTGAAAATCGCATTTTCTCGTAAAGTAAGCAGAGGCTCTTATTATGATGACCACAGCGATTGTAAAGCAATGCTGAGCATTTTCGTCGATCAAATATATCACCTCAGCAGAATGTATCCAATGAGAGCAGATTCCTTTCAAAATCGGAAATTTGCCGAATGGCTGAGCAAAAACCAAGCGTGCTTGGTCCGAATCTGCACCATACGTCATTTGTCAGCGTAAATGTCCCACAGATTATCGAAGAGGACATTTAGGCAGGTGCAAGGTTAACTTCGACAGCAACCCTGCCACGAGACTAAAAAAGAATTACACCCATGCCAGAATAATAACAAGATTTGGTCGTTATAAGCGTTAATCCATCGGGCAGCCACAACTCTATGTGAGCTCCTTTCTCTGGCATCCAATATTCACGGACTGTATGGACCTTAACATATGTGCTACTTGAATTAAAGTCAAGTCGCCTGTAAACCAGACATGGGATGAACATTCTAGCGACGTAAATGAACTAAAAATCTGCAGATTCCCGTACAGCCTCAAAGGTAATCATTGCCCGCAGATGGCAAATCAGCCATGTAAATCGATGCAAGCTGATTGCAACAGACTGCGATCTTCTCTACCTTCACATGCTTGGATAGCGTGAAGATTTTACTATATACCTGCCGTATTAAAGGTATTATTTACATCAGCGAGCTTGTGGGCAGATGCATGGATGCGGGACACCAACAATGTATACGTCTCAACGCAATACTATTTGACTGTACGACGTAAAAAAACACAGAAGCCGCAAGAATTGTGACCCACGACTGACCGGTATAGAAATCCTTACCCTTTAACAAGACTTTATTGCAGGTTGACTTTCTGTGCAAAGATGAATTTCAGAACGTGCGGGTAGCACCCCAACAACACAAACCAACGTCTCTTCGGTAAAAATCACTGCTCACAGTTTATTTATACAATCTTTCAAAGAACAACTATCACAAGGCAAATCTACGTCAACTGGAATGCTAGCTAACATTACCGACGCTTTTATCACGGCATTGGATAGCGTTATTTGCAGCATACTTCGGGTAGACGAGAGCTTTCTGGTGATGAAAACGTCCATTTAAAGCCTCTTGCAGAAAAGATGGACTTGTTGGGTTGCTTCTACTCACGTGAAGGAGAAAGCCACTACCATAGCTTAGCAAAGGATGGCTTCA
This sequence comes from Schistocephalus solidus, assembly GCA_017591395.1. Lineage (NCBI taxonomy): Eukaryota > Metazoa > Platyhelminthes > Cestoda > Diphyllobothriidea > Diphyllobothriidae > Schistocephalus > Schistocephalus solidus. The sequence goes on along the minus strand of WEDG01011817.1, from coordinate 24,072 downwards.
TCCCTGTTCGCTGCTTCTTGCCAAAGGACAGCACTCTAGTTTTTAATAGAAAGTTATGTCTTTTGAAGTTGGCACTCAAGAACAGGTTTTTTATCAACGGATTCGCATGTGCAGCAACCGAATCAGCTCACAGGCATGCAGTTCTGCTAAGTAATTTCAACCGACCAACCTCCGATGTCGCACTGAGTATCTGATAAGCACTTTCCTTTCGCTCCCTCCAAATTGGAAAATAGGCAAACGACGTGGAAATAAAATATTTAATTTATCACTTTTGAACGTGATTTAAGAGGCATTTGAGGAGGACTGCTAAGCCAAGCCATACAAGGGTAAGAAAGCTTTAGGAAGTTTGCAAACATCACAAATAATTGATAAGTAACAATGAAAATCACTGGAAGGCGAAGAGACAAAAAAAGAAAAAAATGGTAAGCTGTTTTGGGAGAACTGATGAATGACAGTAGGAGGGAAACGAGGGCTGCCTGACTCGATTCCGGCTGAAATTGAAAAAGCAGATGGCTGAACTTTCAAACGAAGAAATGGTAAAACGGGTGTTGATATACACATGAAACGGTGTGGGACCCACTGATGGGCCGAACACCTCGTAGCTGCGAGAGACAGTGACAAAAAATAGGCGAATGACGCTTGCCTGGGAACTCAGCAAATTTACATGCTCTCCGTATAAGTGCCTTGTTGTTGCGTATATTTTTTATGGTATCAGCGAACTCTCCTTCATAAGGAAGGATACAATGACACTGCAAACCTCACCATCCGCGCTAGCAGATCTGAACATTTCAACCTATTCTTTTTTTGCCAGCGAACGACCCTAAATACTGAAGGTCCATAACCACCTCCATGACTTAACGGAATGTGTCAAGCGAGGTTTTGTGTCCATCGCGTTTTCGATGCCTCCAGGTGGGCCACAGCGCCACATTAAGTGCAATATATGTGAGCTTGTCAGGCGGACGACGAAAAACCTTTCCAAAACCACCTCACTCGCATTGGGTAGCCTGATATATACGTGCGATGTTGTCGGAGCGAAAGCAGACTGCCTCATTTGTGACAAAGGCCGTGTGCACCTCACTCGAAAGATGAACCCCAGGCAGCAGTGTTAAAGTAACACCTGTTTTTGTTCATGTTATGCGCGCAAAGCCCATAATTTACAACCATGGAGAAGTACTGACCGGACTGACGCACGGTTCACGCGAAGCATTGTAGTGATTGAGCTGATAATGATGTTTACTTTATAAGAAGTAAGGATAAATCTACAGATAAAATGATTTATTAATAAACATTTCGTGGTATTAAACATTTCCTAATTAGAAAGTGCATTTTAAAAAATGCTCTTTCTTCCAGAAGGAAACCTAAGGACATCATTTCCTTCAAAATGAGAGCGAGAAAGAAAATGTTTATGCCTTTTTTCTGTAAAGTATATTTTAATTTATAAGGGCATCGAAAATCATGGAGAAAAATGCGTGCTACATACGTAACCAGCTTTACCAGAAATTAGTTTTGCAGGTGGCCTAAAAGAAGCTAGTTTAAAAGCCGACATCCTCAAGGGAATGAACTATCGTGTGATTGGGCGACGCAAAAGTAATTTTTTTAAATCGAAAACGCATTTCTGAAGTGCAGTTGACATTTCATGGGATAGGAAATCTACTGTTCTTCGATGGGGTTTATGCCATGATAGGTCTTGCGTCTTATCTTACCTCCTTTCTAAAAAACCGGTATAAAGGACGCCTGAGCCCTATTCTTTAGAAACGACCTAGGTTTTCCACACTTTTGCAGTTACCTCACGGGACAAAGTGCCAAAGTATCGACACGAGGTTCCTAGATTTCAGCGGATATCGTGCTCCTCTGTCACCAAGTGGCATAGACCTTGTATGGCATCGGAGACTTCTCCTTCTGAAGGGCGCTCACATATACTTGCAATTGTAGCCTGTTATAGATGACTTTGCCGTCATCTTCTGGATTTGGCAAAAGGAATGAACAGTACAGGACCCGGCTCTAGTTGTCTGAAAAGATAGCTGCAGGGCTCCTCCACTGATCCAGTCACTGCAGCGTCGTTGGGCCCATTCAATGATTCTCTTTAGTCCTCATAAAGTGATGTTTCCAGGGACGAACATTGGCCACTGCCTCCTTCACTAGATTGGATCATCTGACAGGTCCGCATTTCTACGACCAGGGCTCGGCACGGCTGATTTGTGGATAGATGTGACATAGACGAGTCCAGTACGTAGCATTGTGCGTGCGGATCAGGTGAACTTTGAAGCATGTAAGAACGCAAGCACGGTATGACCCATGGGTTTCAACAAACTCTGTAACACTCAGTGATCTTTGAAAGTGACTTAAACCCCGGAACCCTGGTAATATTGTCGCGGCTGGTCTGTGACTAGTGGTATATGAGACCCGACAGTATGCTCATTAAGTATCTAAGGCTGTTGCACCCTCCGTTAACTGTTAAAGTGCTAGGCTACCAGGTGATGCGTTTTCCCCTCCCCACTCAGCCCGCTAGTGCTGAGACTGGGCACGCCGGCTGGCCAGTTACAGAAACAATCACACACACACACACACATGTTTCGCAACCGTTATGTCTGAAAAAAGTGATAAGGAAGAAAATAGCTTTACCACCGCAGCGACCAAAGATCCGACATCCGAATAATCTGACGAGGTTTAAAACAGAACTGACTCAACGTCATGTAGTAGTCAATAAGTAAGGCTTGCATTAAATGTAACCGACAATTAGCAAAATGCTTTCCTGCATTAAATCACAAGAACGCTGCATACCGTGTGACGGATACACGTGCTGACGTTCGTCTACTTCGGGTCGGACACGTGACCCAGGAACAGTGGTGTTCCCTGGTCGTCGGCGATAGCAACCACAAAGGGATGCGTGACTTTGAAGTCCACCGGTGGTGGAGGCATAGAACACTCAATCCCCTCACTTATTCCAGTTGCAGCCGCGGCCTCAGCTCCGTCTTCGTCAACCTGCAAGAAGAAACTTGACAAATTCAACTCAAATTTAATCATACTTTATTTGCAAAATAGCTAAAGCGCAGATAGGTAGTTAAAGACTTAAACGTATACCAAATGAGATACTACAGCATCATATTTTCGTGCCATTTCCCACAGGCATCAAGTGTTTAATAAATCGAGTTGATATCGGATTTTAGGCTATACGGCCGTCGCTTAGAATCTCTGGATCCATTCAACCTCAGTTATGTGCACCATGGCCAGATGTGTCAAATCTATGCGTCAGTTTAATTTTTTTCCCTTCCTGACATTAAACTGTATTTAAGCATTTTAATCGCATTGCGTAGCATTCCAAAAAGAGTGGCTCATTCCGGCTAAATGGTTCACTGCATGTGTTAAAACATATTCTGAATTTACTAGTTTGATTTCACTGAGTTTTTAAACAAAGTATGTACATTGGAACCTGCACGTCCCATTGTGTCTCAGAGATCAATTTGTAGTCCTCACAGGCAGTTACACCACAACCAGGAATATATGCTGATGGGGTTTCCAACATAGACAAGGGAGCCTGGGATAACCATTTCGGGCTTAACAGCCTTCGTTAGTCAGCCTGAATCAAGCCCGCATTTCCGCATCTGGGTCTTGAGCGTTAATAAGAAGAACGCCCTGAAACCCTGAACCAGATGCCCGCTTAACCACCGATTTTAATAAGGTAAGGCTGACTGACGATGAATATTAGGCCAGAAATCGCCATTGTATTCTCCATTAATTTTGGCCGAAATGCCAACTAGAATAGGTAAGCCTACTAAGCAGCTTTAAAATGAGCCTTTCACGGAGGGTGGGGCTGAATTTTAAACAATGTGTTACGCAGCAGGTATTTTATCCTTGTCTTAGAATGTATCAATTATGTGAATGAATTAGACACCAGGAATATTATGGAAAAAAAAACATTATTTTGGAGGAATAAATAAAGGCAGAGTAATTTCTCACTTCCAGTACAGCGCAATGAACAATTGAAGACACATAAAGACCACCAGCGTCAGTCAAGCTCGAGAAGTCAGCGACCTTATGATCGAAGATCTTGCTGACACCCAACTTATTCATAGTATCAACAAGGTTCATAGAAGGTTCCCCCACACCGATTTTGAACCGAGGAAGGTATAAGTTGACCTCCCATGTGGAATAATATGTCAATGAGAGGAACATATCCAGGTGACGCTTGTCACCACTGCCATGTGGGGTAGGACCAACAGTGAAGAGCTTTTGCAACAACTGCGGTAGTCCGTCTTCTCGATTCGGGAGCAGAATGAACATCCTTAGCCTAAACGGAAATTTTAGGCAAGACACAGTCTGAGGAAATTTTGGAGACAGGAACAAGTTATATTTAGTTAATTTTTCCTCCACCAAACTTACTTGGACTCCTTAAAAGAAAGGCAAACCGCCTTGGCCTCCATATCTTTAAAGTCACAAACGAAGTTTCTTCCATATAATTATACATCAATTTTATATCCTTCTTCCTCCCATCAGGCAGGGTAAACTTGGCATCTTTGGTGTCAGACTTCTCAAAATGTAAAGCCCAAAGACCTTACAAAAGACGTAAGGAATTTGCAGGTTTTACCCTTGAAGTAGATGGCATTAGCAATAACCATCTTTGTTCGGCCGTCAATACTACCCGCAGGGAAGAGTTCACATATTTTCTTTTCTGTTCTCTCCTCCACCCACTGATTTATATGTGTCCGAGAATTCTCTGAGTCCGCAAATGTGAGCTAGAATATTGCTTGATATCGGCAAAGGAGCAAAAAACTAACCAATTCTGGAGTCGCTGAATAAAACGCGTTAACAAGCGACAAGTAAGGACTTTTGACAGGAAAATCCTTATCCAAAAATATCTTATTCGCCATGCAGACTTTCGTCTCTGCGGTGCTGGCAGTGAGCCGATCCAACTCATTTGCAATTGCTTTGTGTAGCTTCTTGTTATCTTTTTTGTGGGCCACGTGGAGAGCTTTCTTGATTTCCTCCTCTGTCTCGCCAGCCGTTCCAGCGAGTAAAATCGAAAAGGCGGAATATATGCTAGCCGGAGAGAAGAAAATATTACCGGAACATCCTAAAATTCAACAGTTGCAGAGTTAAAAGTTGTCATTTGCGAAAAACTTTACAGGAAAGTTGGGGTGAGTGTTAGGCTAAACTGTGGATTTAAGCAATAATAACACTTTCATATGTGCCCGTAAATCGCATAAAAGTAAAAACTTTTTGGTATTGCAGCCAAACAGCCACACTTACCTCTCCTTCAATAATAACTCATGGTTTGCTTTAAGACTACTTAATAGCAAGGCAGTGTTAGTACCCGCGGTAACTAGTATCCTATGTTACAAGGTGGAATTCCATCAATGGCCTGAATGGATGGATGCAAACGGCTATAGAATCTCGTTTTATATCCACTATTATGCACAAATTACATCTCTCACGATTTCGAAGAACAGGAGTCACCAATATCAAGTAATTCAGCAACAAGAAAATACTTCTGGGTCCCAAAGGACATGTCTGTTTTGAATTAAATTGGCAGTCAGTTTGACGTTAAGGCCATAGGACTACATTTAGACGTTGAAAATCTGGTATCATTGTAAAGATGGGAGAATAGGAAAGGAATTGACATGACTGCACACACTCACTTGAGTGGGTAGGTCAAAGATAAAAAAATAGGATATTATGCAGTATCCATCGGTGAGAACTTGTTTTACAAGGATTAATTTATGCTCAGAAATACTTCGCAGACACCGTTAGGCTCGCTCCAAAATAAACACTCTTTCCTCGATATAAAATTAACCAGCAAGATTAAACCCCATCTACCTCAAGTTTTAGACCTTCGTCAGACGGTAACATGAGAGGGTGACCGAAAGCTTCCGATTTTAAGTAAAGCTGGATAATGTGCACTTGTCTTAATTGGAACAGTAACTGCGTCTATGGTTTATTTTAGCTACCCTTAGAAACGAAACGACGAAACAAACATTTATTTCGACACGGTTGGAATCAGTGGTGCAAAATAGCATGGTAAGCACATAGAACGTCAGGACGTCCGTCTGTTGAGAGGTTTTGTGATATTTAATTTCAGAACAAAAACTTTGCCTTTAAACAAAAAAATAAAACATGATTGGTAAAGCAATACATTTAAGGATAGCGTTGCACATCACCTTGACCTTCGGAAATCAAGGATGCATAGAGATCCGAAGCGAAACCCTTTTAAGCCCTCAGTATCCATAGTGAATTGTTCAGGAGAAAACCTGACGCAGATCCGCTCGCATTTATAGGACTGAAGCTGCAATGCGGTAAGTAGGACTAGCAGAACGCTACCCTTATTTTCTGCAGCCTTCAGGCTCTGTAAACATTTCGTATTGGATGTTGATACCTGCTCACTGAATGCTTATTTTCTTGCGAGCCTATTAGATCATTCCTGGCTACATCAGTGGTGGTGACGAAGTCACAGATGAACTAGTACCCGACAGGTCTCGATAATTGCCATAGGAACAACAATTTGTAGTCATTCGCTTTAGTTAAGCGAGACGTTACTTTGTTTGTAGGTCAAAAGGAATGGAACGGCTGATTATTCAATCCAGCGTATTTAACTAGCGTTCAAGCTAAGAGCCGTAGTTCAGCGTTATTTGTATTTTTAACTATTCGTTTAAGTATTGCATACTTATGATTAGGGAACACGTTGCGGTTAAAGGCTATGGTTAAGGTACAACTGAGGGATTTTGAAATTTTAGCACCAATTTCATGCTGTATACATGCAAAACCTTCCGTAATTATATATCGATTTGACCTATTTTACTCGTTATATACTAAGTATCCTTCTTTTTTGTCTGAACAACGATGATGAGGTCATCTTCACAATACATTAGCACCATTTTTAAGAAACCAAATGTATCCCTTATTCTGTATCGAATTCGCCGACGACTGTCCATGATGCTAACCATTGCATTCTGCTGCCAATAAATGATATTTTGTGGCCGCGTCTTGTTATCAGTCTCTGGTTTCTATCAAAAATGCATTACCAGTTGCACTTAAGTGTCACTTAAACGAACATTTTTAAATCGCAGGTCTCCTTTCGACATACTGTCTTTTCGTTTTATAAAAAAACTCGCACTATGGAAATAACTATTTTAGCAAAAGATCATGGTAAAACTGCAACTATCCATTTTTGGATGTTATTCCTGAATGGCTTTAAATTAATTGCCACTATTACCTACTCTGTCTTTCTTTTGCTTAAAAATCATAGTAAATCCTCATCTAACAGTCCGAATGCATATTTTCTTCAGTCATACTGGTAGATAAACTGGCACGTCTTATTTTCTGACTTGAATGGTCTAATCGACGTGAAGGGTTGCGCTGTTACACGCTTAGGATTTGGCAACCTAACTTTCTTCAACACTCAAAACTAAGCCCTCATGATCCCATTGTATTTATTACTTTATGTGTGTCATATATTAAAAACAGACCTCCGCTGTCCATGCTAAATCATCACATGTTATTAAGCCTCCAAAAATTCACTCCACTTTGAAGTGATATTGGCTAATCAAACATAATAGAAAAACTTATTTTCGCGAGAATTCATGACAAGACATTCTTTGTTCTAACTTATAAATCAGATATTAAACTAGATTTTCTTGTTTACTCAAAATACGGAATTTTTTTTCAGTAAAAGTAAGACAAGTTACACTAATTTTTAAAATTTCGGGTGATATTGAAACAGTTGTGGTGCCATATGAGAGAATTTCTTCAATATTTCTCTTTTTCCATCGTCATTGTTAAGTAATATTCCAAAAAATACTACAACATGACAGCTCAGTGTTCGTTAACCTACTTGTCAAAATACAACTAACCTGACTTAACTACCCATGTTAAAAGGTTAAGAAACCTTAGTTGTCTCACTGACCAACGTAGCACAATGTCATATATTGATAAAGAATTAAAGACTATAACCGAAAATTTCATATTTTTCCGCAATCATTCAATCCTTAAACAAAGGATATTTCCCTTCAACCGTGCATCTCATCTCCTGTATCTGCAATAACCATCTCGAAAAAGTTAAAAAGTTCATGGATACAGACCTATGGCGTCAGCTGGAATATCAACATTTCTCCTTGACTCTCGAAAACGTTTTTGTAAAAAGCAAAGTAAAATCCCACATTACTCTACATCAAGCCCTAAAAGTACAAGAATCAGGTATCAAATCTCGCTAATTAAATCTACTACGGGCGTTGAAAGTGCTGAAAACGAGGATAACTCCAGGCACATTTCACAGTCTTCCAATCAGCCAATCCAAACGATGCAAGCTACCTTTCCACATCTGCAGTGGGCCTGCACACGATAAACATAATCAATATCCACTTTGGAGCACATTTTATCCAAAGGGAATAAGAAAAACTAAAGGATACATTGTTTCCACACAACCATGCTTCCAATTAGGGATCGTCGAGGATTCTTCACTGAAGGTTCTTCACTTAATGTATGCACGCTCACCAATCGGTTACGCGGTTAAGTCTCACTGTTCAACACCGGAGCTCACTCTCGAGACCCATCAGCATCTACATAGTTACTAGTATTATTATTGGCAGATGTGCATTACTGACAAAGTCCAGGGATAGTGGGGTGGCCATTTCTGGATTATTTGTCATCATCAGCCAGTCCGACTCCACCCTGACTGGTGCGAAACCCGAAGCTGGAACCCTTGACCTGTTGATTTGAACTTCAATGCTCTAACCATTAAGCAATTGGGTCGTGGCCTTGCTGGTTTAGGTCGGGAATATGCATATGTGTTGATAGGCGCCTTCCGATCGGTTACAAACCTCACTCGTCCTGTTTTGCCTTGGTGCTCAAATGCGAGTCCTGCCATCCAACTAAACTTCTTTTGGTTCTCGTAACGCAAACAATTACTACTCATCTACCAAGTGATTGACTCCTCAAGCTGCCCTATCTACTATTCCTTTAAACAATTTATTAAAAGCACTCTTCGTCGAAGTGTTCGATGTGTTTAATAATAACGCAATCTCTTTGACGCTGTGGATTGCAGGACCTAAACATTCATACTAAATGCAACATATTAGTGCATACACTACTGCTTCTCAAAGAGACCTCGTGTATAACCGTGCTGTTTGCCTTTCAAGAGGTAACAGTTGCAAAACTCACAACTACGGTCGATGTTAAATATGCACTATTCGACTGTTTTTTAATCCCAAGATGCATTTCACTTCAACATCAGTCATTCATAGCCAGTAAAAGCGATAAAGTACCGTAGGTTGCCCACTATTGCAGCAAATAAATTATGTTTTTCCTTCTTAGACTTCAGCCCTCTCTGTTCTTCACCGATGGAAATCAATTGAGTTTTTGTTATGATTGTTTCACATTACGATATAGCATCCTGTGCTTCCCACCTTATTCTCTGTAAATAGTCCAATATTATTCCACAACACAAAAGTCCTGGTCGGTATATTTATCCTTTCCAAAATTCCTGCCAGAAATAAGGGACAATCTAACTGTGGAGTATATTGTGCGTGACTTTACCACTCTCACCACATTTTTGTCATTACTTCTGTGCTGATCACCACAGCTAATCCAGGAAGCGACATACTGCAAATGAAGCCAGTTCTTTCCAGTCTAGTGGTTTATGGTTCAACGGCCTTCTTCCCTCCCACCACATCGTAGGAGACCATGGTATCACTCACCGATCAGAGCATCACCAGAGGACCTTTAGCTAGCTTGACAATAAAATGTGTTCTCCAGTCTGACTGGTTAGGTTAACTTCGGTTTTGGCATGACTCAGTTTTACCCTACTTTTCTCCAGCCTGGCCACTTAAAATGGTGGCATTATGGTAAATTTCAGGGTGAAGATACCCGTGTCTTAACGTTAACCCTAACATAAACATAAACTCTCATATTTATCTTAAAACTAGTCCTATACTTAACCTTAACTCTATAGTCAACATGATAATAACTTTAATCCTTAGCCTAATCATGATCCTCATCCCAACTCTGGCCTTAACCTCAAAATTAAACCTAACCCTTAACTTAATCCTAATCCCTGCCTTAATCCTAAACATAATTTCCTTGGAGTTTAACGCAAAATAACATGTATTGTTGGCAGTTCCTGTTCCCGTATCCTGTTTTGGTGGCCATAGAAGACATCTTTGCCCTAAATGACAAGTAGTTTAATGTCATCGAATAGAAAATCACTAGAACGCTGAGCAACTTATGAACATTAAACGTGCTGACCTTCATCAACTTCGGGTAAGACACGTGACACAGTAATATTGCTTTTCCCTCGTCATCGACGGTGGCAATCACAAATGGATGGGTGACTTTGAAGTTCACCGTTGCTGGAGGCATGCCTCTAAGGAAAGACTACTTGGTTGACTTCTCCTCTTAGGGCATCATAATAACATTTGTGCATATCAAATACCATGAGCTTATCAGCGCACTATATGACTTACGTCCACAAACGAAGGAGTAGAATTTCAAACACTCGAAAAAGCAGATCGGTTTCCTAGTTCAATCGTACTTGCCATGAGATTTAGCGCAAGGGTAGAAAGCCAGTTAAAGTAGTCCACGTATTTCAAGTGAGATAGCTCAGCATTCGATCGTCACTTCTTTTCCCATAGGCCTCAAGTTCTTACGAAATTGAACTAGAGCAGGAATCCAGGCACGACTACCGTCAGTCGCAAACTTTGGATCCATCCACAGTCAGTTCTATTCAGTACATTCACTAGCGTTCAATCCATCTGTCACGTTACCTTATCGCATTCCAGAAATTTATCTGGATTAATGTGCGAACTTAAAACTAAAAAATCATTACGATGCAATGTACCTACACTTTCGGTCTTTATTTCCTAACATTCATCCATCCGGAGTTTTGATTTGATCACTTCTCGCCGTTTTCTCGCTGCACTGAAATAACGGCACTGAACGTCTAGAAAGTTCAACCTCATAGTTTTGTCATGTATTGTGCGTGGCATGGGCACATGAGCCAAAAGAGTTGGTTAGTTGGTAGATGAAAGTTTACTTATTGACGCCATTGTACAAGACACCGTTTTGTTCGATGTTTTTCGGTAAAATATATTTTGGTTCAAATAGTTCAGTCGCACGGAGTTTACAAGAAAATAGGTAAGTTGGAAGTGCCCGTCGCGGGCAACTGTAACATGACATGCGGTATACGCTGAAGGAAGCTCCGACAATATAAAAGACTAAGATGACAATTTCCGGCTCATTAGCTGTCGTAAGCCAGACTTAGCCAAGCCCAGGTTTTGCTGCAGATGTGGCACGAAGTCGTATTCGTAGGCCACCAAAAGTTATTATGTCCGACGTTCTGAACCACTAAGCCACGGGCCCGGTGTCCTGCCAGTTCTGATAGGGTAAGGCCAGGCCATTCCAGTGTCTCTTGTCTTTGTTGGAACTCCCTTTAAAACATGGATGTCACTGCTTCGTCCTATCAGGCAAGTAAGGTTCCGAAACGCGTTAACTTACAGCGCTTATAATCAGGCCAACCAAAAAGCCTTTAAATGGCCTTCTTTTTACAGGGGCCATGCTGAAAAGCGAAAATTCTAGTATGCGACAGGTAGTTTGTGCCTGTCTTAGAAATTATCTGCAACGTGAATTAGCCAATCGCCAATATTAACATTAAACGTAGCATCGTAGGAAATATTAATACTAATACTAACAGCATAAGTCGTAGTATCAACAGTTGTAGTATTTGTATGGGCAGTAATCTTTCATTATAAGTAATATTATTATTGATCGTAGTAATAGTTCCAGCATGCGTAGTAGAACATGATTGAATACGTAATGTAAGCGGAAGTATTAATAAGTAAGGTGGCGGTAATTCCTGTTCATTGTTATGTTAATATACTTATTTTTGGTATTATTGTCTATGGTAGCGTTAGTGATAGTAATACATTATATGTCGTTTTAGGTGACTTTCATATGTTTGAGTGACGTTTTTATGCCAACCGGTGGTCTGATTGACAAAAGGCTTCGAAGGAATAAACTTGAAGTGGATGCAACTAACTGCTGTGAGGGGTGCATAAAGCTTCAACTCATCGGTTGCAATCACACTTCCCAACTTAGCACACTTACTTATGCCGCTAGTAGATGTAGGTGCTCATCAGCCATCCCCTGTTCAAACAGAACTCTTTTGCGATCGTTATTTTACATATTAACCAATTAGTTGTGCTGTTTTTGGTTACAAAATGTGTGCTTTTTGACTTAATTAATGTTACTTCTACCTACACTTGCCTGTCCTTACCACTTACTTGGTTGACTTCTACTCTTAGGGCATCATAATAACATTTGTGCATATCAAATACCATGAGCTTATCAGCGCACTATATGACTTACGTCCACAAACGAAGGAGTACGATTTCTAACACTTGATAAAATCAGATCGGTTTCCTAGGGAGTTCCTTTCTCTGCAGTTGAGGCATCAAAATGAACCACCACCTGCCTGTACACGGAAGGCACTTAGGTGTTTCGTACATCCCTCGGTTGTAGTTCACTTACCGAGAAGGCACTTCCTTTCTCTGACGGTATTCAATTACATTTTTGTCAACATTATGGGCATTTTGACGTTTATATCGTTTACGATTCATTTGGAGCGTTTGCTTTCACCTTGCAATGTATGCAGGCCCTGCAATAGGTAGAAGAGCAAGATAATATTATCATAGAAATTCATTTAAACTGGTCAGTGCGTTAACTAATGTCTTAGAGCTCGAGGATGAGTGTGCTGATGTAAGTCAACTGTTAAATAAACGAAACATTCTTTTCCAAAATGAGTTGCACAATAGAGGTCTCTTAAGCCTATCAATCCCTTGGCCTCTTTTGAAATGTATAACCACTCCGAAAATATAGTTTATAAATGCGGGAACAGTTCCTGCAAAGATGTTTACTTCCGATAGCCTACGAAAGCACTAGTTTTCAGATAACCACACTTTCATTTCTGCATAATCTTTAAGAAAACAGCTGAAACCCTTCTCCAACAAAAGGAAGCAGATAGGCTGAGGTATATTTGCCTCGGTGTATACATTTTAATAATAAATAAGTCTGTTAATCCCCTTAGTCAACAACGCTGCCTTCCGGTCAAGCCAGAACTCTTCAAGGCTCGCGAATAGATAGGCCATTGCAAAAGGACCTGGTTAGGTGGCTCACAGCCCTATCACCTGTCGAAACTACCTTAGGGCCTAATTGTTTGGCGCACTGACAGAAAGCAACGGTATGGCACAGGAATAACATCTACCTCCGTAATACACGTGAACATGTAAAAATTCCAGAAAGGATAAGCAGAGGTTCATACGGGACAATTTAATTTTCATCAGTAAAAATAACATTGCTACGATTAACAGTTGCATTAAATGACATCACATGGTAACTTCTTTTAGAATCATTACTAGGACACGTCTTGATCGATTTAAGAGTAGCAGTATTATTTTTATTAGTGGTAGTATTATTTGTTGTTGTTGTAGCAGAAGGAACAGTAATAGTAGAAGTAGTCGCAGAATTTGTAGGAATTTCTCTCAGCAAACCTAGTAGTTTTGTGGTCTCATGAGTAGCTCCAGCTTGACTTTTATATATTTTAATATTTGTATTTGTCCCAGTAATTAAAGGAATTGTAAAGTTTGCAGCCTAGATTATTCAGAATCACATGGAGCGTTGACCGGGAGATAAATATGGTTTGTCTGACGTTTCGGGTAGTTAGTTGGTCTACCCATCTTTAGAGACAGAGGAGTCATGCTCGCTGCGTCCATTATATGCGCTGCTTGCATAGTTCCTGACGTGTTAATATTAGCCGTGAGTTGTGTCCCACTAATTTCGTCGCTCCCACCACCCCAGCTGATTCCCCATTATGCGGCCTTGGTTTGTGTCTTGCCACCTCATCCCTCTACAACTTGATTCACCCCGCATTCCTAACCATACTGAGGTTATTCGCTGTAGATGGGAGCATATCCTTTTGGGGAAAAAAGTTGAAGATAAATTTAATGGTTGTTATCGTTCATTTTTTCCTTAGGGCAATAGAGGCTTGAGGTTACGTACAAATATTTGAAGTAGGTATTTCTTTAGTATAAACAGTCTGAAAATTTGCCATTTTTATCCGACTGTTTGCAATGAAAACACTTGAGAAGATGAAAATTCAATCACTGTAACTCGAGCTTCATTGACCACATATTTCAAGTGCATGCGCTAACCAATCATCAGAGGAGTGATAATTTTGTCTTTTTGTCGTTCGCGATTTAAGTGGTGCGGTTTCTTAGGCAGGCCCTAAACTTCGTAGAAGAAGAAGATTATATTACTTTTGAAAATAGTTTTAACTAATCAGTTCGTTAACCAATGTTGCAGAGCTCGAGGATGAGAGTAATGCTGTACGTCAAATGTTAAAAATAAAAAATATTGTCCTGCTAAAAGGGAGACTCAATAAAGGTCACTTAGGCCTAACAATACCTTTGCCTGCATTGCAATTTTTAACCACTCCCAAAATACTGTTTATAACTGCAGGAACAGTAACTGTAGAGATTTTTAATTCTGACAGCCTGCGCAAAACAATAGTCTCCAGATTACCACACCCATACTTGTGCATAATTGTCTACAAAACATATTTTGTTAATTAAATAATTTGTACAACGATCAGTTCAAACATACCGACTAGATCAAAATAAAGTTCCTTTTGTCATGTAAGGCAGGGTGTTACCACTGACTCACCAGGTGATGTGCTTCTTAATCAGTCAGATCCACAGTTACTTCGAATAAAAAGCCCTTTCGATAACTTTTTCGATGTCAATATTTGTAAAAGGCGAGAAATAACCGTATTTGATGATTTTTAGAAAACAGTGATTTACCAATATTTGCCAGACTCGATGCTGCTCTTTTGGTCGACGGCAGAAATCAATTCAATTGTGTTGTTTTTACCCAATATTTCGAGAGAGCATGCTAATAGAACGTTATTCTGAATAAAATAGCCATACATTATTCTCCCATGCAAAAACAGGTTAAATCTTTTCACACTTTGTTGATGGCACTATGGCCTTCTTCTCTCCCTTCCCATCCTATAGACTAATGACTCACACACGTACTGGGACACCAAAAGAAGACTTCTATTTAGCTCGACGATCAGTTCTGCCTTCATGTTTGGCACGTGAGGCTTTCTCCTATTTGGCATGCCTCAATTTTTCCCTTCTTTTTTTTTCCAGCCTGTCGAGTTCACCTACTTGCAGTACACCTCATTTGGGCACCAACGCATACACGCTTCTTTACGGCATTCCTTTTCACTGGCAGATTGTGTTTGTTTTCAATAGCGGTTGCACAATGCTTTCCAATAAAGTGCCGGGGCTGGCATGGATGTAGAATAATTTTTCTCGGAGGTGTAAACAGTCTAATCAACAGCACTTTCCTTTCCATTTCACGACATCTACGCTGAAAACTCTCTAAGGAGTATTCTGCTGCGTCGCGTTTTAGTCGTTGAAGCGCAATTTATTACAGGCGAACACCTGTCGGCTCAATTTCCATTAGAACGCTTTGCTTGACCATTTTAATACTTCTCCCTATTAGTAACGGGCTTGTTAGATAAGAGATGCTGGGTCGTCTTATAATTGCCATACTGCATGCGTGAATCCAGTTTCAAATTTGTTCATGGTATATTGAGAAATGCCATTCAGAACAAAGCATAAAAGGATCAGACTTTGTCAACACCTTAGCATGGGTTATTCAGTTCGGTATTTTTGTACAACCATATATAAGCCTTTCAGCACCTGCTCATGAAAGGATCATCAGTAGCACGCTGCAGTGCAACTTCACCTCCAGGTATATAGGAAAGCGTACTTTGCACAACAGGAAAACCCAAACCTTAACCTTGATACTTTCTCTTCAGTAACCCTTGAATTTCGCGTAAGGCCGCCTGTTTAACCGACGTTCCGATTACCGTGTCTTGTGGCAGAGTGAGAGCGACCTGGCAGCAGAGAACCACGGGGAAATCTGCTATGTATAGGCAAAAGCAGACAAATTATACTTAGGAACCAATGACTAAACGGTTAGAATACTTGGGGAACATATGCTACTGTTAAAACGTTTAGAAAATGGAGATTGGACACAAATGGATGGGTGACTTTGAAGTCCACCGTTGGTGTAGGCAAGCACGTGATAATTTTGTCTATACCAGTGGCAGCCACGGCCTCAGCTCCTTATTCTTTAACTTTGAAGATAAGAAGTGACAGAGTAAGATTCAATTCAATTACACTTACCATGAGATATAGCGCAAGGACAGAAAGCCAGTTCATGTAGTCTACGTATTTCAAGTGAGATAGCTCAGAATTTGATCTTCATTCCCTCTCCCATTGGCTTCAATTACTTACGAAATTGAACTTGAACAGGATTCCAGGCGCTACTACGGTCAATCGCAAACGTTGGATCCATCCACAGTCAGTTCTATTCGGTACGGTCACTAGCGTTCAGTCCATCTGTACGGATTTTCCAGTTCATCATTTCTCGCCGTTTTCTCGTTGCACTGAAATAACGGCACTGAACGTCCACGACGTTCATCCTCATAGTTTCATCATGGTGCGGAGACAGGAGCAAAAGGAGTTGGTAAGTTGAAAAATGAAACCTTACTTCTTGACACTATGGGACAAAATGCATTTTTATTCGATGGTTTTCGGTAAAATATGTTTTGGTTGAATAGTTCCAGCACACTGTGTTTTCAAGGAAATAGGTACGTTGGAATTGCAGGTCACAGACCGCCGTAACAAGACAACGGGTATATACTGAAGGAAGCTCCGACAAAATAGGAGACTTAGATGAAAATTGCTCGTTCATTAGCTGTCGTAAGCCAGACTTATCTAAGCGCAGGTTAACCTGCACCTGGGGTGTGATGTCGTATTCTTAGGCCAACGTTCAACGTTCTGAACTACGGAGCCATGGACCCGGTGTCCTGCCGTTTCTGATAGGGTAAGGCCGGGTGACGAACATTGACGTCACTGCTTCGTCCTATCAGGCACTTAAAAATCAAGGATTCGAAACGATGAAACTTGCAGTGTTTAAAATCAGGCCTACCAAACAGCTTTTTAAATGCCCCTCTTGTCCCAGGGATGTAGCTGGCTGGCTAAAAATCAAGAACGTGACAGGTAGTTCATGCCTATCATAGAAAGTATATGCAATGTGAATTCGCAAGTCAGCAAGACTATCGTAACAAGCTATTTTTTGATGGACAAGTAAAGATAGAAGAAATCGCAACCGCCAGTACAGCGCGATGAAGGATCGAAAAACACATAAAGGACGCCAAACGTCGTTTTAAGCCCGAGAATTCAGGAACGACATGATCATAGATGATGCTGACACCCAACTTCCTCATATTATACGCAAGGTTCTATAAAAGAGTCTCCTTCACGGAAAGTATAAATTGACCTCCCCTGAGAGTAATAATACATGAAAGACGGGAACATATCAGTTGACGATGGCCACAATGGTCATTTTGGTGTAACCAATTTTGAAGGCCTTTTTAATTAATGCAATAGCAGCAGAAGTAGAAGTAGAAGTAGTAGTAGAAGAAGTAGTATAAGAAGAAGTAATTAATAAGGTGCATTGCTACTCCCCCATTCGCAGTTCATTTACCTAGAAGCAATATTCTTACTCTGACTGAATTAAATGACTTTACTTAACAAGATGCGAATTTTGACAATACTATCGTTAATGATTTACATGGTGCTTTTTTTCTTATGCCTTGCACTCTAGGCAGGCCCTAAAATACGTAGAAGACCAAGATTATATTACCTTTGATATTCATTTTTATTAGTTAGTGCGTTTATAAAGCTAGGAGATAGTGATTATGCATGTCAATTTTTAAAAATAAGGAATATTCTCCTACTAATTCGGTGTCCCGTTAAAGATCTCCAGATTACCACACTCGCATTTCTGCATAATCCTCTACAAAACACATTTTGTTAATTAAATACTTTTTTCAATGAACTGTTCAAACGTATTAACTAGCTCAAAATAACTTTCCATTTGTAATTTAAGGCAGGTCGGTACCACTGACCCACATAGTTGATGTGCTACTTTAATCAGTCATATCCATGATATCTTCAAATACTTCATAAAAATCACCTGTCGATAAATTGCTATACTTTATTCAACCATGCAAACACAGGTTAGATCTATTCACACTTTTTAGATGGCTCTACGGTTTTGCTTCTCTCCCTTCCCATCGTAGAGACCGATAACTCACTCACGGACTAGAACCTCAACAGAGGGACTTCTAGTTAGCTGGACGGTGATCGTAATAATAGTTTCAGCATGCGTAGTAGAACTTCATTAGATACGTTAGGTAAGCAAAAGTAGTAATAAATAAGTTGATGGCAATAACTGTTCGTTGTAATTTTAATATAATTTATTTTTGTACTATTGGCTATTGTAGCTTTAGTGACAGAAATACATTATGTGTCGCTTTTAGGTAACTTTCAAACGTTTCATTAACATTTTTATGACAACCGGTGTCACTTGACACAAAATGATTTAAAAGGGATGAACTTGTAGAGTATACCACCCACTGTTGTGACTGGCCAATAAAGCGTTCCACTCATCGGTTTCATACACTTCCAGACTCAGCTCATTTACCAAAGGCTGTTAACAAGACTGTGTGCTAATTAGCCACCCTTTCTGTTCAAAAGGAAATCGTTTGCGATCATTATTTTACATATTCATCACTCATTTGTTTTGTTCTTGGGTACCAAACTGGTGCATTTTGCTTGATCAATGTTAATTCTAAGTAAGCCTACTTTTAAACTTACACTACGTTGGTAACTTCGATCTCAGAGATCATACACGCATTCGTGCATCTCAAGTACCACGAGCTTATCAGCTCATAAGATGACTGACGTCCACAAACGAAGGCAAATACGATTTCTTTATACTCTCGATAAAGGCAGATCGGTTATCTATGGAGTTCCTTTCTCTGCAGTTTTGGACATCAAAATGAAAAACAACTAACGGGTATTAGGAAAGTCTTAAAAGCGCATTGCGACTCACCGGTTGCAGTTTTTACCGATAAGCAACTTCCTTTGCTCTGGCAGTATTTACTGATTTAACTAAAAATATATTGTGTGTTAATTACCTTATATTTCGACAGCGCATGCTGATAGAATGTAACTCTGATTACAATTGCCATACTTTATTCCTGTTAACCTGTTGGCGGAGTTATAATGCAGCATGCTACTGATGATCCTTTCTTGAGCAGTTGCTGAAAGGTTTATATATGGTTGTAACAGAATATGGAACTGAATAAAACTTTCTAAGGTGTTGATAAAAAGCCTAATTCGTTTATGCTTTTTTGAACTGCATTTCCCAACATACCATGGACACATTTGAAACTGGATTCACGCATGCAATATGGCAATTATAAGACGACATAGAATCTCTAAAATAACGCGTCCCTTACTACTAGCGAGTATAAGTAAAATGGTTTGAGTAAAGCATTCTTATGGATTTTGAGCCGACAAAGGTTTCGCCTGTAACAGATTGCACTTTTACGACTAAAATGCCACGCAAAATATGATTCCTTAGAGAGTTTACTGCGTAGATGTCGTGAAAAAGGATACGAAATTGTGCCGTTAATTGGACTGTTTACACCTCCGAAACAAATTAATGAACATCCCTGCCAGCCCCTGGCACTTTATCGGAACGCATTGTGCAACCGTATGAGATTGAAATTGTTTTCAATAAAACCACCAATTTTGGAAACTGGTCGATAGTTATAAGGTAAGTTGTCTCCAGGAGAACATTACCCTAATGCATTTTCTTCAACAATTATCACTTTTCTATGTAGCGCTCCCATAAACATGCCGAACCTGGGGGGTTGTGGTGGCAAGCCTAGAGGTGTCTAAGGCCTAGGCGCCAACGGCGGCGCCAGCCACATGTGCTTTCTCCCACCTTCGGTCTTCTTAACTCTGCTTTGACACCAGAAATCGCTGGGGAGAAGGAGAGAAGTGTCGTAGAGTGCAGTGCAAGTCTACTATCAGTTTAAACAAAAGACGCGCAAGTAACTGAACCTGCACCACCCAGCTGTGGAGCGTGTGGTAAAACCTGACACAATTTATGTTTAAACGATCAACTGTAACTGTACAATGATTGTTGCTACTATTGCAGTTAGCAGTATAATAATGCCACTATACTTTCCGTTACCATCGTCACTACTCACGATGAAACATAACTACTACATAACAACCAGTTCTAGAACCATCGATCACAGATTATCAACCGATACCAGAGTGTATGTTAATTTCACGGCTATTGATTCAAACCATCTGATAAAATTACATTTTGAATAACATCGACTAAGATTAAATCCCTATTGATATTAACACAACTCAAAGCGATACAACAATGTCCAAAATTTTCTTATTAGAAGAAGTAATATTAATACTGGCACTACAACCAATACTACTTCCACTACTAGTATCACTCCGGCTAATTCTAGTTCAAAGAGCAGCACCAATATTACTGCTACTGTTACTGCTGGTCGGTGTAACACCGTCGCTACGTCAATTAACAACTGACAATGCTTCTTTTTCAATTACTGATAATGCTACTTCTGCTACAATTCTGAGTATAAATATTTGTAATGCTGCATATATTACAGATACTACTAAGACTAATATTGCTAGCAATACTGCTACTGCTACTACTGCTGATATCAGATAGGTATTTGGTACTGAGCAGGAATCCGAAACACTGGATACATAAAGCTCGTGTTCCAGCGATCTCGTCCTATTCGCAGCTCTTTTCTTTACAAACAGTCGGATAGAGGAAAAGATGGGGTCCTAAGAAACATTGCAACTCCCCCAGTTGCAGTTCATTTACCAAGAATTAACTTCCTTACTCTGTCTGAATTCGGTGAGTTAGAATTGATATTTCGACGTTTCTATCGTTCGCGATTTTTTACGGTTGGGGCTTCTTACGCATTGCACTCTAGGCAGGCCCTACAATACGCAAAATAAAAAAGATTATATTACCTTAGAATATCATTTTATCTAGTCAATGAGCTAATGGATTTTATAGAGCTCGAGGATAGGAGTTGATGTACATTACTTGTTCAAAATAAGAATTATTTTTCCTGCTAGAGGTGTCACAAAAAAATATGGTTCAGGCCTTAAAAATCCCTTTGCCTGCATTAAAACTTGTAACCATTCCCAAGTTATCGTTTTATAACTGCAGGAATAGTCCTTGCAAATATTTGTAAGTTCGGCATTCTACGCAAAACAATAGTCTCCAGATTACCACACTTTCTGCATAATCCTCTACAAAAACACCTTTTGGTTGATTAAATAATTTTTACAACGAACTATTCAAACATAAATGCTTGCTCAAAATAACTTTTTCCTAAGGCATTTAAAGGCAAGATGGTACCCTACCCCACCAGGTGATGTGTCACCTAATCATTCATATCAATATACCTTTGAATACTTCATAAAAACCACTCGTTGATAAATTTGTCGATGTCAGTATCAGTAAAATGTGAGATATAATCGTAGTTTGACGATTTTTAGAAATCACAGATTTGTCACTATTGACCAGAAACGACAGAAATCAATCGAATTGTGTTTTTACTTAATATTTCGATAGAGCACGCTGCTAGAACGTTATTCTGAATAAAAATTGTCAGACTTCATTTTTCCCATGCATAAACACGTTTGATCTATTTTCGATGGCTCTACGGCTTTTCTGCTCTCTTTTCCCATCGAGGAAACACGCACGGACTTGGGCCTAAACTGATGACTTCTAGTTAGCTCGACGGTCAGTTCCGGTTTCATGTTTGGCACGTCAGGCTTTCTTGTCTTTTAGCAAGCCTATCGACTTCACCCACTTTCAGTTCACCTCAGTTGTGCATCAACGCATACACGTTCCTCCGTGTCGTTCATTGTATCTGGCGGATTCTGTTTGTTTTCAATAGCGGTTGCACGATGCATTCCAATAAAGTGCCAGGGGCTGGCAGGGATGTACAATTATTTTTACTGGGAGTTGTAAACAGTCAAATTAACGGCACTTTCGTTTCCATTTCACGACATCTACGCAGTTAACTCTCTAAGGAATCATATGCTGCGTGGCGTTTTGAGTCGTGGAAGCGCAATTTATTACAGGCAGAAACACCTTTTCGGCTCAATATCCATTAGAACGCTTTGCTTGACCATTTTAATACTTCTCCCTATATAGTAACGGGCTTGTTAGATAAGAGATGCTGGGTCGTCTTATAAATGCCATACTGCATGCGTGAATCCAGTTTAAAATTTGTCCATGGTATATTGGGAAATTCCATTCAGAACAAAGCATAAAGGATCAGACTTTGTCAACACCTTAGAATGGGTTTATTCAGTTCGGTATTTTTGTGTACAATCTTCTATGCCTTTCAGCATCTGCTCATGAAAGGATCATCAGTAGCACGCTGCAGTGCAACTTCACCTCCAGGTATATAGGAAAGCGTACTAGCACAACAGGAAGACTAAACCTTAACCTTGAGTACCCGCCAATCCTTGAATTTCGCGTAAAGGCTGCCGGTTTAACCGACGTTCCGATTACCGTGTCTTGTGGCAGAGTGAGAGCCACCAGCGTGGCAAAGAAAAGACCGCGAGGAAATCTGCTATGTATAGAGCAAAAAGCAGACAAAATTGCCCAGGAACCAAATGAATAAACGGTTAGAATACTTGGGAACATATGCTACGTTAAAACGTTTTAGAAAAATGGAGATTGGACACAAATGGATGGGTGACTTGGAAGTTCGTTGGTGTAGCCAAGCACGTGATAATTTCATCTATTCCAGGGGCAGCCACGGCCTCAGCTCCTTATTCTTCAACTTTGAAGATAGAAGTGACAGAGTAAGATTCAATTCAATTACACTTACCATGAGATATAGCGCAAGGACAGAAAGCCAGTTCATGTAGTCTACGTATTTCAAGTGAGATAGCTCAGAATTTGATCTTCATTCCCTCTCCCATTGGCTTCAATTACTTACGAAATTGAACTTGAACAGGATTCCAGGCGCTACTACGGTCAATCGCAAACGTTGGATCCATCCACAGTCAGTTCTATTCGGTACGGTCACTAGCGTTCAGTCCATCTGTACGGATTTTCCAGTTCATCATTTCTCGCCGTTTTCTCGTTTGCACTGAAATAGCGGCGCTGAACGTCAGGACGTTTCATCCTCATAGTTTCATCATGAGTGCGGAGACAGGAGCAAAAGGAGTTGGTAAGTTGAAAAATGAAACCTTGCTTCTGCCGACACTATAGGGACAAAAATGCATTTTTATTCGATGGTTTTCGGTAAAATATTTTTGGTTGAATAGTTCCAGCACACTGTGTTTTTCAAAGGAAATAGGTACGTTGGAATTGCAGGTCACAGACCGCCGTAACAAGACAACGGGTATATACTGAGGAAGCTCCGACAAAATAGGAGACTTAGATGAAAATTTGCTGGTTCATTAGCTGTCGTAAAGCCAGACTTATCTAAGCGCAGGTTAACCTGCACCTGGGGTGTGATGTCGTATTCTTAGGCCAACGTTCAACGTTCTGAACTACGGAGCCATGGACCCGGTGTCCTGCCGTTTCTGATGGAGTAAAGGCCGGGTGACGAACATTGACGTCACTGCTTCGTCCCTATCAGGCACTTAAAAATCAAGGATTCGAAACGATGAAACTTGCAGTGTTTAAAAATCAGGCCTACCAAACAGCTTTTTAAATGCCCCTCTTGTCCCAGGGATGTAGCTGGCTGGCAAAAATCAACAACGTGACAGGTAGTTCATGCCTATCATAGAAAGTATATGCAATGTGAATTCGCAAGTCCAGCAAGACTATCGTAACAAGCTATTGATGGACAAGTAAAGATAGAAGGAAAATCGCAACCGCCAGTACAGCGCGATGAAGGATCGAAAAACATAAAGGACGCCAACATCGTTTAAGCCAGAGAATTCAGGAACGACATGATCATAGATGATGCTGACACCCAACTTCCTCATGTTATACACAAGGTTCGCAAAAGAGTCTCCTTCACGGAAAGTATGAATTGACCTCCTGAGTAATAATACATTAAAGACG
>WEDG01011814.1:0-14310 GCA_017591395.1 Schistocephalus solidus | reverse complement strand
TTCCTATTTATAAAACCAATTTATAAAAACGCCAAAAATCAAGGGAAAATTATGATAATTGCGTAGTAATTTTCTACAACATGTCCTTCTTTGTAGGCGATAGGGAAGGTCATTCGCAGCTGGCCTTTTGACGTGACCGAAATATCTTGCGATTTTGCCGCAGGATAATCCAGCAGTCTTTTTTAAACCGAAAACATATATCAGAATTCGGTAAACATTTTATGAGATTGAGTTGACCCATTTATCAAAACTCGGCGGACTCGGTGTGGTTCGAACCCACGCCAGCAAGGATGGGAAGGCTTTAGCACAGCCAACGCTATAGCCAACTGAGCTAGACTGGGCGGGTAACTTGACCCGGGTTTGATTGAACTCACGGCTCCAGGTGGGGGACCTCATAGCTAGACGGTTGGCTGTGCTAAAGCCTTCCCCTCCTTGCTGGCGTAAATTCGAAACCCACTGAGGCCACCGAGTTTTTCACACATGGGTCAAATGAATTATTAAAATCTGCTATGCTAAAACACTGACGGTTGCATTACGGGTTTGCAAATCGGGCCATTTCCGACCAAAATCCTGCTAACTGAGGAATTAACCGAGAGCATGTGCAAAGGCACGGCATCTGTGCAACTGACAACGCTCCCCCACAGGACGAGCAGACCTTCCGCATACACCCTTGCTTACCCTTGTCGGGGTTTAAAAGGCTGTAGTAGCCGAAGGGTGCTTTGGCCAGGGCCACTGCACAGTTATCGGCTTGGCGCAGCCATCGCGGCAGTCGGTCCAGGTGAAAGATGCTGAGACAGTCCGGTTTCAACCATAGGGAGTCCTCGCCAATGGTGGCGTCTGATTCCTGACTGGACGGCAGGAGTTGACGATGGGTGCGCCGATCCCAGTCGAAGATCAGCATAACCAGACGCTGCACATGGCAGAAGAGGAGGGACCAGCGTTTTAATTCCCACCGCAATATTACAGCTGCCTCCGAATGCTAGCAAGTAGATAGAAAACTCTGAGTAAATCAGGGAAAACGTGATGGGAGCAAACAAAAGACCAAAAGAACCAAAAAATTGACTCAGTGTGCTAAGCTTGTTTATGACTAGGTGCAGTAAAAACATTCCCGAGAACCAACATCGACCATTGACATACAGTAGACTTGCCATCTTATTAAATGTAACCCGAAATTCCTAAATTTGTTTTCGATTAGAAAACACACGACTCAAAGAGCGTTGTAGTATTACTTTTCCTACCGTTTAATTCCCAGTTTAATTTCAGTCACGTCGATATGCCAGCTTTTGGACGACCTTCTTTCCGATCGCTCACAAAAACCACCAGCTGCAAAAGGCATTTTCACATTGATCTTTGATGCCCCGTGTGAACTCAAAACCTATTTTACAGAGAGCAGACATAAATGCTCTTTCTTGTACATATTCGGTAGAAAAATACATCTTGTTCAAACTATATTCTTCAGTAAAAGCGTAATTTTTGGTTTTAAAGTTTCTAATTATGAGATTTTTAAGACAGTAAAATGTCAATTTATAAAGCGTCTCAGCTGTTCTTTTATTCATGCTGTCTATAAAATATAGAACATGGTCCACATTCACGATCGAATTTTTCGAGCCGCATATGACTTCTTTTTAACAGCATATAGAAATTTACGATTTTCATTACATAGAAAATATAAACATTGCAGTTTTGAGACCACGAATACAAGTGTAACAGCCGACCGGCTGCAAAATTATTCGGGAACTGAAATTGTATTAATACCGAAATATACCATTTTCATGCAATAAATTCGAAGAAAACACAAGTTGCTACAAAATGAATACAGTAAGGACTATTTTTTGCGTGTTTTTTATTTTAATTTACGGGAGCATGAAAAATCTATGCTAATAAAGCAGTCATTTTTGCGGATTTCGGTTTTTGTAGGCGGTTAGAAGATCTTTCAAAAACTGGCATCTTAAAGTGACTGAAATATCTGGGGATTAGCCTGCAACAAAAATAATATAACAATGCTACTTAAGTCATTTTTTTCCAATCAAAAACAAATTTCTGCATTTTGATTCAATTTTCATGACATAGCACATCCACTGTATTAGAAATCGTCAATTAGATCATCCAGTAGCGCGGCCACGTTCGATTTTGTCGAAACCTCTAGGATTGGCTTGGAAGTAGCCCGGAGACTACGATTCAAGTGAACGAGGCTATCGTGAAGATAACCATTTAATACGACTGTGAGCACTACCCAGCACGCGCAGAATATTTTCACAAAGTGAAAGAATTCGATCGATGCGCCGTATTCCGAAGTTGCCTCTCCTAACGCGTCTCTAACAAACGGTAATACAGTCAGTCAGAAATTCAATTTATCAACTTCATCATCCCTGCATGCTGAGCAAAACGGCTTGGTCGTGTGTTGTGCCGACCTAAGGATGAAATCGTCTGGGATGTCATCTTACTTGAACCCTGATCTGGCTAAGGATCGAGTCGGGGTTAATAACTGAAGACCGAGATGGACGCGGTGAAAGTCAACACCGAGTGCATATCTGGCCCCCATTATCTTTAGTCTACGGGACTGGCGTGCCATACGGCTCAAGGCCGCCGTAAAAACCTGCCGCGGACAAACCGCAATGGCGGAAAATCACTAGTGACGTGATGGGCCTGCGACTGAATCAGTCGTAATGAATGCCGTCGAGAGGGCACGTAAGGAAGCAAATGTCCCAATGACACGCGGAGAACACGATCTACCTAACTAAGGATACTTAGACTGAGAAGTTGACGCATCTACACGTGTAGAGGCATTTATGAACGGGCACTACCCATCAACGAGGATCAATTTCTAGCTATCCTGAAAATAAATAGAGGTAGGAAGAGAGGGAGATCAACGCTACACTTAAAACCACTTTGCGCGCAAGTTAATTCTGTTCCCCTGACATATTATTTGTTATCCTCGTTGTGGCCACCCTTCTATCAATCACACGATCAGACGTCTTTTAATGAAACTAGCAGCACTGCAACCGACAAGAAGAGGAGTCCATGGCGCAGTGGCTACCGCGTTGAACGTCTAACAAACAGGTCGCGGGTTCGAAGCTCAAGGGTTCCAAAGCCTGGAGTTGGGTATAGCTGGCTGATGATGGCTAAGAAGCCAGAAACAACCATTCCATTCTCCCTTATCTTCGCGGTAATGCCATTCTGACTACCAGCATCTCCAGGCGAAATATTGATGCGAGATTGTGCCAGCTCATGGAGGGGAGGGGGCGGGTTGAAGATGCGAGAGAGAGAGAGACTGTCAAGACATCTAAGGTTGTACTGACCCGACTGATGGAGGATCCTAACTGACCAAAGGACGGCCGACCCACAATGGAATTTTCGGCCCGTTTCTGCACACGCTCGAGTACGGCAGCAGGCTGCTACTGCTACTGCTGCTGCTGGAGGACTCCGCGGTGCCAGTGACAGCGCCGCCACCGCCGACCGTCATTGCCACGGCTGACCGCATCTCATCAAGAGAGGGGCGTCGAGCGGGGTGAGCCAGACTGATGAGGCCCAGCATGAAGTCGCGCAGACGTCCGCCGATGTAGAGCAGGTCACGTGGCGAGAAGCCGCAGCCCGCGACAGCGGTTCCGTCAGCCTGTGCCTGCCCGTCTTCCTCACCGCTGATCTCCACATCCGTCAGACAGAGAAGGCGGTGTCGCAGGCAGTTGACAAAAGTCAGCACGACGGCTGTGTACCTGGAGGAAGAGAAGGCAGGGTAGAAATGGGAATATCGAGTGACAGCGTACAAAATTTATGGATTTGGATAAGTCAGACAGGAGATTCGGAGACAAAGAGTGGTTTAGGCTTGCGCAAGTTCTCAGTCAGAAATACTGCCGCCGAACACCTACAACCGAGTATGAACAGACATGCGGGAGAAAAACAGTGAGTCCACTATGAGAAATTGGGGATATAAGCCCGAATACGCTGCTGCCTCAGTGTCAGTTGCTTATTTATTCGCCTTGCGGTATAGCAAGTGTATTCGTCTGTCTGCTCGTAGACCTGGCCGTTGAATGCGAAGAATGTCTTAAGACACAGTTCTGGGGCGTAGGGGCACTCCTGGCTTGTGAACCTTTGGCAGGCCGTAGAAGCGCGCCATAGCGGTATCAGTGGCTTTTGTGGCCAGCGCTCCTCCTTACGTGAGGGCTCCCGCCTTCTTCAGCTTGTCGACCGTCTTTTTTTACGCTGTTCACGAGTTTTTTGAAGTCGCTGGTAGTCGATGGCACATAGGATTCCTTGTCCATCAAGAGGTTACTCAGTTTTGCTCCGTACTCAAACTTATCCATGACGATAGTCGAGCGCCCTTTGTCTGTGGGCAGGGTAACGATGTCCTCTATTTTTCGTATTTTCAGAAGTTCACATTCTTCTGCCTTTGAAATCGTTGTCAGACGTTTGTGCTGGAGGAGCAGATTTGCCACTTGTTGCCGAATGGCGTTTTTGCACTCCTCACCCACATCGCACTTCTGGAGCGCCGACTCGAAGGATGCGATGAAGTCTTCTAGTCGAGCATCCCTCGTGTTGAATTTTGCGTCATAGGATATAACCGCTAGTTGCTGCTGAGTGAGCCGGTGGGAGGACAAGTTGTGAACCAGGACACCATCGGAGGAGGGTTGCTTTTTCGGACTGATTTTCTCAAATTTCCTAGACAGCTGGTCATCACAAGATTCGCGGTGACGCCGTGCAATGTCTAGGATTGCCGTTTTGAGGGTTTCCAGATTGACTGGTAAGTCGAAGAATGTTGTTCAATCATACGGCGGTATTTGTTAATTCGAACGTGACAATCTCGTATCAGCACCCTGATCATTATCTTCTTGAAATCTGCCTTTGCCGCTGGCATAGGTCAGTGTTCACAGGCGGTTTATATAGTGAGGCATTTCCGTAAGACGTTTTCGTCAAGGCACTGGAGCAAGAATTTCAGCTGAGCGTAGGTGGATGACTGTCGTCTCACAAAAGCCTACCATCTGCGAGCCGAGCGGAGGGCTGTGCGCCCATAGTATACATTAATATGCGTAAAGATTCGAGGTCCCGATATCTTATCGCGTTCATCATCTCCCGACGACTGCAAAGGGGACAGCGGTCATGCGAGCCCTCGGGAAGCCAGCAGCGAACGGGCAGGTCAAAGTTCACACGTCCACCAAGAATATAATACGAGGCACGTGATATGACTGACTAACTCAAAGCCATCAGGAGCAGCGAGCACTATACTCTGATGATGGAAACGAGGAGGCTTTCGAAACGTCAGTACAAATACAATTTGGACCATGAACTCACCTCCTGTTTTTCTTCAGGAGATGGTGAACGCGATATACATATGCTACGCGTCGCTATGCGACCACCTGTGAGGGCTCTAGTCTGAGCTCCAGGGCACAACGGAACCTACATGTTCCTTAAGCATATATATATATATATATATATATATATATATAGCATTTTCTTAAGATCACACTGGCGGGCGGGCGTAATGGGATCAAGTGTGATCCTAACCACATCAGTGAGTGTCATACGCTTGTTTGACATGTATATATTCCTCACTGCACAAGGCATATGACGTACTGATGATCGGTAACGACCGTGAAACAGCTGTCTACGTCTTGTCTGTTGCACCTATAGCAACATACCTATAAATTATATGTGGCATGTGTCTTATGACACAACGTTCGTTTATCGCCAGTGGCTAGCTGGCGGGCGGGCGTAATGGGATCAAGTGTGATCCTAACCACATCAGTGAGTGTCATACGCTTGTTTGACATATATATATATATATATATATATATATATATATATATATATATATATATATATATATATATATATATATATATATATAGAAAATGTACGCAAAAATATTCTTTGCTGTACATATTTGGCAGCAAATTACATCTTAATATTTTATGTATGAACAATGGGTGTTTTTCAGTTTTAAAATGTTCTAATTATGAGATGTTTGAAGACCGTAAATTTTTCATAAGACATAGTATAAAGTATACAAGAAAATTCACACTTAATGCAAGATGTATGTGCACTATGTGACCTGTTCTTGATAGCGTGGAGAAAAGTGTGATTTGTCTTAGGAAGAATGTATAAAGCACATACTTCGGAAACCTTGAATACAAATATAACGACTGGAAGTGTTCAAAATTATTCGGCAATTCAGAAATTAAAAAAAAAACTGAAAGATACCTCTTCTCCATGCATGAATTTTGAAGACGTAATTTGTTATCAAGTACGTACAAGAAAGAATATTGTGCATATTTTCCATAAATAATATATTTACATTTATATGGGCTTCAAGGAGCAACGAGAAAACGTCACTTTAACAGAGTGTAGTTTTTTTACCCTAAAAAGATGCTTGCACAAAAGCCAAAATTCTGATGAGACTGAAATTTCTTGGGATTAAGCTACACGTTAATTAATATGTCAACCCTGCTCAAGCATTTTTGTCAAAGCTACAACACACTTCGGAATGTCGGTTGAGATTTCGTGAGATGGTAAATATACGGTAATATGAGAGTCTGACCGTCCATTTCAACGACGCCCACCGTATGCTCCCCGACAGGGTGGTACAGGGACGGTAACTGGCGCTGGATTTTAGTGAGCGTACACTTTTACGGCATCTACCTCACTCTCTGTTCCACTCCCCACCTGGACCCGGTGTCAATACAGAGCCAAGAAGACCGGAGATGGGATAGGGCGCAGGCACACGCAATGTGCTCCTACACAAACAAGAGCACAAGGGAGGCATGGCTGGGATCCCAGCTGAAAGGGATTGCCATAGAGGCCACATGAAGACGGAGCCATTGCAAACTGACTCACAGTCCGCCAGTCTTCCAGTGCGCAAAGGCGCACATACTGGGCTGCCCGCGCGGTCCGAGTTATCCAGTCAGTTGGCAACCTTTCGAGTCACGGCTTTTAGCGCACCCTGAGTACAGTAATATAATGGCCAGGGCACCGACCTTCATGCGTTCGATGTGAGGCTAACAAGGCCTGTATCAGTTAGCCTGATGGATAACAGCAAGTCTAGACTGGTGTATGCCATCTCCATGTAGTAACACCCCTAACACGTTCAAGTCAGTCGCGACGGTTAAAATCAAACCGCAAACACAGAGAGGGCAATCACCTATCAATTTTGGGTGGAAGACAGTCAATCTCGCCGGAGGAAACGAAGTCGAAGAGTTTTACTCTGGGTCGCCACTTCTCGGCATCCTCAAGAGGTGCCCTCGCATTGGCAACCAAGGTGTCATCCATGGACTCGGCTAGATGCCACAGATCACTCAGAAAGGCTGGGAACTGTGAGAGAACGGAGTGCAGCCTGGGAAGAAGACCAACAAAAAACGATAGACAGCAAGAGCTATAACGGTTCTAGTTCACAGAAGATAACTTATAGTAAGGGGACTTACGGGATGAGACTGTTAGCTGAAGCACACTTCACAAAGGCTAGCATGTAGTAGAGTGTGGCAATAGTTTCAGCCATCGGGAGAATCGGCTCGGCAGGGGTCTGTGCCGAGTAGAGACTTTGAAGGGCGACGAAGGCGAGGGAAGGTAGACAGGTTTGGAGACCGCTGAAGACTTCTGCTACTTGTGAGGGCTATGAGGAAAAAAGGCGAGAAAAAGTTTAGACGACAAACGCATTTGGTCTCCAGCCTCTCCAAAATCCCATAAAAAAAGCCCACTTTTACCCAGGCCGGGACGAAATCACTCATGGCATTGTCTGTGGGCGGGCGGTGCTTTTCAGAAGAGAGGTAGGTGCTGCTGAGTCTCTCCAGCTCATCCTGTTCATCCTCCTCGTCGTCCTCATCGGACAGACTGTCGTCACCAGTGAGTTGCAGAGGTGTCGGTGGGAAGGGCGGTGAAAAGTGGCTGGGCATGCAGCGAGCCCGCATTAGGGCTCTGAACATCCAAGCCATGATACGGAGACTAGCAAGCACGTGGGAGGTCTGCAGGGGTGCAAATTCGGAGACTGTGGTCGTTGCAGTGGAAGCCCACAGGAGTTCGACGGGCTCCTCCTCTGTCATTATGATATCAGAAGACGGTGAGGTCGTTTCCATCTTTCGGTGGTGTTGCACCTGCCTAGAAGCCAACGAGCTCAGGCTGGTATCCTCCATATTGATAAGACCAGGAACGACTTCCCGAACGAAGTAGTGAAGCAGAGCTGGTAAAACGAGAAGTTTAATTACAAGCGAAACGATCCTAGAAATGCTTTGACTTACAGTAGATTACCTAAATGATTCAAAGTGATAAAAATGTGTGAGTAGTTTAGCGTACATTAATTAGGTCATGTTATTTTGGTTTGTTGAGTGGATTTGAGGTTCATAAAGCCTTTTACTAAAGAACACAACATGTTTAATTGAAGGAAAACAGACAAGATTTGAGAGAAATTGGAGGTTGTTGGACTTCCAAGAAACTTCCTATACTATTTAATATCATACAACAAAACCCATAGTTTTTGTGGGTTGTGCTGTAAAAGCACGTTAATATAGGCAAGTTAGGATTCAAATAAATCCCTTCTGAAACTGGAAATTTCGATCTTAATTCAACAAAAATCAGGTGAAGGTAAGTAAAAGGAATCACAGTTTTCCAGAAGCCAGCAAATAATTCAGCTTTAGAAGTTATTTGTCGAAATGTATGACGTTTTTTGCCACAAAACGCAGGAATGAACTGGCTAACTGGTATTGTTTTTTCCTACGACAAAAATGGGGACCGTTAATAAAATAAATACAAGATACTGTGGAGATGGACTAAAGAAACACCCAGGTTAAATGGGAAGCATGCGATAAAATATGTTTTCGTATAACATAGTTTACGCTAATCCAGAATTAAGACACGCAATGGATAAATGATTAGCAGTTTTCGCAGAATCTTAGTGTGTATTCAGATACTCTGTTGCGTATTTGCAGTCTCAGAACAGGACAGTATAGGTAAACAAATGTAGCAAAAAAAACGTTCCAATACAAAGCGAAAAGTGAGTTCTTTCATTTTCAATCAAAAGTGTAGTACTTATTTTCAGAAAAGTTACAAAACCGATAAAATTTCCACATTTTAAACTTGACATAATCTTGGAAAAAGGTTAAGTCCGTATATATTCTGACTTCGGTAAATGCTTTTACGAACTATATTATCATGAAGGTTTTGATACACACATAGAACAGGAGCTAAAATTACTGCCAATCGACGGAAAGGTGTGAAAATCGTGGAATATTTACCAATGTTTCATGGAGTAGCTGAAACTAATTGTAATTTAATACCAGAAACATCAATAAAGAAAATTGACGAAAGAATAGATCTTTTAATATATACAAAATTGTATGCCTACGCTACCACCTAGAAGTTTTATTTAATTTATTCGTTGACTGCTGCTTTTTTCGAAAAGTTAGTATTTCTTAAAAAAGTAATACTACTTTCTACATTTCCTTTAAGTTTTAAGTTCGCCTAAGGTTTTTAATCAATTTGTCAAAGCTTTGGTACATGTGTTGATGCCGGTTGGCGATTGAGTATCAAACCTCCTAAATTTCGTCATTTTGCATGTGTTAGGTTCTCGACGGATAACATCGGGAACGACTACCCGAACGACGTAGTAAAGCAGAGCTGGTAAAACGAGAAGAGTAATTATAAACACATAGCAGTGTTAAGAAATAAAACAACGCAATTTGCTGCCTCAACCATATTCCTACCCAATGTTGGTCGCAGTCCCTCCGTGGTTGCACGTCCACTGGCTTCGGCTCTTGAAGCTGCGGTAAAGAGCTGGCCAATAAGAAGTTCAGACGGAATAGCCTCGAGAATTGTCGGAATAACGAGTCGAGAAATTTTGACAGAGACGGCATATTTGTCCTCGGCGTTTGCCGAAAGCGAGTCAGTAAGGGCAGCCGAGAGGAAGTCCGTAGTCAGCTGATCAGTGGAAGGTGTGTTGCTTAGGGTGTAATGCTAAAAGAGAAAAAATAAAAAAAACATCTAAATAGATGACACTGGCATTGTTTGTAACAAGGGGTGTAGGGTACTAGTTAGGGGTAGCAACAAACAGATAGCATTTGGTCGCTCCATTTGTCTCGTACAAGTGGTGAATGCTTCCGTGGCCGCCTCTAACTGGTACGCAACTCTCACCTGTGGCTCCTCGTAGCTGGGCTCTTCCCAGCGGCCACACCCCGCGCAACCGTCACAACCGGCGGACTAAACCAAGTGAGGGTCTCCGGTGCTGTGTGTGCCTCCATACCTGGTATGTCTGACTCCCAAACTTCCAACCTTCTCCCTCTCAAAAAGTCCTACAATGCAGGCTACAGCAACCCACGTAGGCAGCCCAGTCCTCCCATGAGCTCGACTGCCAGTAGCAGCAGCAGAGGCTCCGCAGACTCAGCCCCTCCTACAGTTTCTAGGAAAGCGGGATATTCTTAGGTACATGATGATGGTGAAGTTGTTGTGTATATATTGGTGAAGGTAGTGTGCGCTGATGTGGTTTAGCCTCCGGTGGATTAACGCAGGTTTTCGTGGAGGTGCAAGTGTCCAAATAGGTCCATACGGTATGTTAAGGTTCGGGAGCAGTGATGGCAGTGGAGGCGGGTGCGGCGACTGTATGTCGGAGCCCCAGGCACTGGTTCACCAGCCTCCATGCGATGCATTCGCAGGTAACCGACCGGGCCGATGCATGAGTTGAAGTTGAGGGCAAAGTGTGGGCAGGAGAAATCGAGATGGGCTGGGGGATGTCGTTCGTGGTAGTGTGGGTCGCAGTGGCAGTGAGAATGGCATTAGCGGAATGTGTGCAGCAGGTATCGGTGTTGTCGGCATTGCGGTGTATTCCGCTGTTATGGATGCACTTCCGACATAAGTAGTAGCTAAAAACCCAGACATGTGTTTCGCCGATGTTTCTGCTGCATGCAATTTTAGTTGGCCATTAAACCATATGTTCTATCAGTTGATTCGGGGACTCGTTGTCTGCACTGCAGTTTAAGGTTGTACATTGGATCCCCAAACACATTTATATTCCGCCGCGCAATCAGGATTGATCAGGCAACCGTAATGCCTTTAAATATTCTCGTCAGAGTTGGAAGTCAATGTTAATAAGGCACCCGAGGGCGCTGCTCGTACGGACTAAAACTCCACCTATACCAGATAGATGGGTTTTTTGTGTGTATGAAGCGGAGACTAATGCAGAAAGAAGTTTCAGTCGATGACCGAAAAATTGCGAAGTGCATTATTTTGCCACGAAGGCGAATAAACTACAGAGAAAAATTTAGAAAACGGAAGGGAGTGCAAGGAAAGTAACCTGGAAGGGAATCTGAAGAAGGTCCAACATTGCCCGGTGCTTGGGTTGTCGAGAAAACTCCTCGGGGTCTAGGTCAGCCTCCTCCCCTTCTGCCGCCTCGGCGGCGGAAACGTAGCTGGTGGTCTGGCGTTCGATGAGGAGGGCAATCGACCGAAAGTAGCCGCGCTTGCAGAGGTGAAGTACCATCCGGCGGAGGGTGAGGGCTTGAATGTTTGCAGATAAGGGGGAACGGCGACCTTCGGGTAGGTCAGTCTGATGATTTGGGGACAGCAACACCTCAAGTATGCGGACCGGCAGCACGTAGAGGTCAGACGGAGAGCCGGGAGGCAGGCGACGAAGGTAACTGTGTGAAAAAATGAGGCGGGAGCATAGGATGAATTTACGCCTTCCACAAGGCAAATTGCTGCGAACACCACACTGTGCGAAGCACTGAGAGCTCCAAAATCACCTCATGTTTCTGGGGCGATCATTTAAGATTGAAGAGTGGTTCCGAGGAAGGGATTTATTGTGGTGATGATATTCCGAGGAATGTGGCCCGCCTTCTTCTTCTTCTTCTATTACTACGACGACTACTACTAGTAGAACTACTACTACTACCACAACCAATACTACTACTGACAGTTCAACCGTCGTAGTCCGCCGATGTACACCGTATGTTTCACAGAAGGGTGGTGGGGCACTACTACTACTACTCCCGCTACGAAGTTTATAGAGTTATGGCCCCAGTCTGCTACTTATAAAAAATGGACCTAAACTACCAGTCACGAGGCGGCTACGGATGAAGTTGGAAGACCTCCAGAAAAAATCAGTGCTACCTAGATTCATTAATCTGTGAGCGCCCCTCTACCATTGTAAAGATACCCGATCGGCACCGGCAGGACCACGAATCCTTAGCGCAAGGGTTAGGGCGTTGGACTTCTTAACCGACAGGTCAGGAGTTCGAACCTCAGGTGCCGAGAAACCTGGGGTAGGGTGTGGCTGCCTGATAACAGCTTATAAGCCCGAAATGTTCACTCCAGTCTCCCTTGTGTTTATCGGTAATGTTACTCTGTTTACAGCACTAACCACTGTGTGGCTGCTGGCGGGGCTCGAGAGGGATCCCCAAGGCAAAAAGAAACGAGCATATACCAATGTAACGCAATCAGTGGGCGCCCGCTTACTACTTGAAAAAATGATCGACACAGCGAAACCTTACCAGGAAATAAAGAGATGAAGTAGGAACATGATCCCATAAACGTGCAATTTAAGACTGTTGTCAGGTTTAGAGATATTTCAACTCTGAAAGGGCCTGCAGCCGACGATGAGGAAGAGAAAAGTTATAAATAACATAATAGCAGCTTCACGTATGGTCTGCGACAGTGCAATGACGTATGTCTTCCATTTCCAGACAGATTTACAAATCAAGGTAGCAGACTCTGAACCGAGGAGGCAGAAAACTCCAGCAAGAAACGAATGAGGTCGGTGGACCAGCGAAAAAAGTTCTGCTTCATCTAGCTTCATCGATTATCTATGTACATTTAGCGGAATTTCATGTTGCCGCCAGGTTTTGGTTAGATATCACGGATTTTAAAAATAAAGTTTAAAAATGCGATCAGTCAAGGTTGATTACAGGAAAGCGGAAGGGTAGGACACCGACGGGCCGAACCCAGAGCAGATACAAGGTTAAAAAGTTAACAGATGTGTGAAACTGCCTTGCTGCAAACGGGATTATTTAGCTCAGAGCCTAGGTCCCATTAACAGGTCTAAATCCTCGCATTTTTAAGAAGGATACACAGTAGATGAGTGAAATCACGAAACATGGTAATCACCAGTTCTATGATCAGCTGGGGACACCTCGGAAGCTGTGCATTTTATAAAGCTGACGCGTTTTTAACGCAGAATAGGTAAATAAATTAAATTGTAAACGAAATATTATGCAATTTGCGGCAGAAGTCAACGTTACCTTCTCATTCAGACAATTTACAATATTAACAACGGTCCTAGACCACATCTGCACGTTCTTTTGTGCTTCACTAATCAAAGGCATTAATTTAAACGGCGTGGAAAATATGCAAAAAATACTATCATCGCCAACTTGAAAGTAGATTTTTCGGTTCGGGTAAATCACGTGAGATAAGATGCGAAAAAGCATGTTGTTTTTATAAAAACAAATGGCAGTTTCCAATCTCCCTTATCTCTCCATATATATATATATATATATATATATATATATATATATATATATATAGTGAAAAGAAGGCATCCCAAGAAATAAAGTTTCCCATAGAACGTATTCAACTTCATATATATATATATATATATTGAAACAAAGACGTTCTTTGGGAAACAATAGGTAACTTTATTATGTAAATTTTTGACGCTGGTACCCCAGGTCGTCGTCAGACTTGTGGTTAGTGTGCAAAAAAACAGTTTAAATTTAACACGTGCCGGAAAAATCGATATCGCTTAGTCATTCCTGCCAATTGTTGTCATTTGGGGTGTATTTCCATTTTGATTGGCTCTCATCTCTTCTCGCTTTCTTTCAGATTGCCGTACACATGGTCCAATTCGATGTGTCGGTTGATGCATGAGTTATCTGAGAAAATGGCCTCTAAAAATCCTCGGCCTTTCTTAGATGGACAGGAGGCAACAATGCGGGTTTTGTCCCAAGCAAATTTGTGTCCAGTTTCTAGCGTATGCATAGCAACTTGAGACAAGTGGTCTCGCCACCTTACTGCTAATTGATGTTCATGTATGCACGTGGAGGCTGACTTTCCTGTCTGGCCACAGCACACTGCATTGCAGCTGTTACATGGTATCTTGTATACGACTTCTTTTTTATCTAAATAGCCAACCCTATCCTTAGGGTGTACAAGCTGATTTCGTAGTGTAGTCGTTGGTTTGTGCGCCACTTGGATTTGATGTTTCCGCAAATGCCTTTCAACGAGTGCAGACACATTCTTGATGTACGGAAGTGTTCGCCAG
Source organism: Schistocephalus solidus (assembly GCA_017591395.1). Lineage (NCBI taxonomy): Eukaryota > Metazoa > Platyhelminthes > Cestoda > Diphyllobothriidea > Diphyllobothriidae > Schistocephalus > Schistocephalus solidus. Next base: position 80 of record WEDG01011814.1, on the reverse strand, counting down.
TTCTTCGATTTGGGCGCTTGACCGGAACAATCTAGTTCCTTGTTCCGGTCAAGCGGGCCTTCCGCTATTGCAGCAGCGAT